>CM076676.1:5129696-5358228 GCA_038501925.1 Xenopus petersii | reverse complement strand
TCCTCCATCAACAGGACAGTAGAACTCACCAATTGAATCCACCCATAGAGATCACATATGTAGCAACACTGTGAACCACCTAATACCTTTGTAAGTCCGACCCATATGTATTATGAGGGATGCACTGAATCCAGAATCCAACCAAATCCTTCTGCCTGGCCGAACCAAATCCTAATTTGCATATGTAAATTAGGGGCGGGTAGGGAAATCACGTGCCTTTTCGTCACAAAAGAATTTTACCCACTTTTTCCTTTCCTGCCCCTAATTTGCATATGCAAATTAGGATTTGGTTTGGTAATCAGACAAATCTTTCACCAAGGATTCAGCGAGTCCCAAATAGTGGATTCGGTGCATCCCTATGTATTATTGAAAGTGTTACTAAATTGCAAATACACACTGGCGGTTATTTACTAAAATCCGAATTTATCTCATATTTTATTATTAAAAAAAAAAAAACACGACCAAACTCCCATGCCCGATTTTAGCTTATTTTATTACCTTTATCGTATTGCGGAAAAACTAGATAAAATTGAGCAAAACCCCAAATCGCTCTAATTTTTCTGCCTCTTTGCTCAAATTGCACACATTTTTATGGCTTTTTTCCCGAATTGCTCGATTGTTTTCAAGTTTTTGTCCTAAAACCCTGAAAAAGTCTGATTTTCGGACTAAACCCAACGTAGACCACCAAAAATTCAAACTGAGATGTGCTTCTCCCATTGACTTATACAGGACCATGAGAGGGCTGAGATGAAGGATTTTCAGATTTGGGCTTTTTGTGGCATTGGGGTACAATGAATCTCAAAAAAAACTAGTGACAAAATCTCGATTTTTAGAGACTTTAACATTTGAATTTAAATAAATAACCCCCTAAGGTGGGCATAGACATAGAGATCCGCTCGTTTGGCAATGACGCTTATTTATTAATAAATAAAATTAAATTTCATCGTATTGTGGAAAAACTTGATAAATTTGAGCAAAAACCCAAATCGCACTAAATTTCCGGGCTTTTTGCTCAAATTTTTCTGGCTTCTTTCCTGAATTGCTAGAGGACTTTCACAGCATTGCGGTATAATAAATCTTACAAAATTCTAGTTTTTTGTTTCCCTCTAAAAATGTGAGTTTCCTAGTGAAAAAAACTTGAATCCCTCGAGACTTTAACATTCGGATTTTAATAAATAACCCCCTTAAGGCAGAGACACACATAGGGGGAGATTAGTCGCCCAGCGACAAATTGCCTCTTCTTCGGGCAACTAATCTCCCTTAAAAGCCTTTCCGAAGAAACTTCAGACGACTTCCAAAAACGAAGAGCTCCGAGTGCCATCCTGCTGGCGATTTAGATTCTAGCCGACAGGAAGGCTTTTTGAGGAGATAATCGCCCGAAGAAGAGTCAATTTGTAGCCGGGCGACTAAATCTCCCCGAATTTTTGCGTGTGTCTCTGCCCTTAGAGTTACTATCTTTCTTCCCACCTGTGATGCTGTTTTAGACAGAAGTTCCCTCCTCTCTTGCTGACGTTTCTGCCTCTGTTGAACCACGGTTGCATCTGTGCCGGGAACCCCGAGAACATTGGGCTGCTTCTGACTTCTTTAGTTCCCCCAACAAGTTCTTTTGCCTTCTGAGCCTAAATGTTGAATCAGGAAAACGTTCCGTTCTATTATATACAGCAGCAGTGTTTCAAGGATAAGTAAACCTTAAAATAAGTGAAAGTAAAATTGACGAGGGGGCTATTCTAAGCATTTTTGCAATGTACAATCAATATTTATTTTTAATTCCAAGATATTAAGGGATACATGTGCTGTGAATATGAATGAATTTTGTTACAACAGCGCCACCTGCTGGTCATTTTCCCACCAGTCTGACCAGCAAGTAGTCAAGGAAGTTGTCAGGAGAAAGAAAGAGGCTGATGTTCTTCTGCTTAGGAAAGATGTGAGAAAGGTTTCTAATTTTATTCCTAAGCAGAAGAACATCAGCCTCTTTCTTTCTCCTGACAACTTCCTTGACTACTTGCTGGTCAGACTGGTGGGAAACTGACCAGCAGGTGGCGCTGTTGTAACAAAATTCATTCCTATTAACAGTACATGTATCCCTTAATATCTTGGAATTAAAAATAAATAAATATTGAATGTACATTAAAAGTGCTTAGAATAGCCCCCTCGTCAGTTTTACATTCACTTATTTTTAAAGTTAATTATGCTTAAAGAAAAAGGAAAGGCTAAACCTAAGTAAGCTTTATCAGAAAGGTCTATATAAATACACCAGTAAACCCTCAAAGTAATGCTGCTCTGAGTCCTCTGTCAAAACAAACCCACATTTCTTTCCTACTATTGTGTACTCATGGGCTTCTGTATCAGACTTCCTGTTTTCAGCTTCAACCTCCAGGGCTAGGGCTTGAGGCATGCTCAGTTTGCTCCTCTCTCCCTCCCTCCCTGCTGTAATCTGAGCACAGAGCTATGAGTGAGCAGGGAGAGACTCAGGCAGGAAGTGATGTCACAACAAGCTAATATGGCAGCTGCTTTTCTAAACAAACAGAGAGCTTCTAGAGCTGTTACTCAGGTATGATAAAGTATTCTGCAGAATAATTATAGTGTTATAGCTTGCACTGTTGTGGTTAATCTATTGGCAATAAACTGCTTCGGTAGCTTTCCTTCTCCTTTAAGATTGAGAATAAAAATAAATATCGGTTTAGGCCTTTTTTTTACATTTTAGTATTGATCCTGAACCCTGACAAAATGATGGCCTACCAGCGAATCAAGCAATGTACAGGAACACACCAATAAACTCTAGGAGCAGCATTCGATTATTTTAGACTACAGGCCCAACCTGGCTAATGGCAGTTTCCTTCTTCAGTGGAACAGAGCCCCCAGTCTGTGTTGGGGAGGACACCGAAGCCGGAGATGATTTGGAAGGTGGGGGTTTTTTGTTCTGCGTGAGTAGAGATGAGAGGAAGCCAGAGCTCCTTTGCGACGGGGTATTCATGCTGGCATTACTGTTACTTGATATTGTATTACTGAGGAGGAAGAAGAAAAGAATCACAGAATTTAAAAACGGTTGTTATTATGGATGCACCGAATCCACGATTCAGTTCGGGATTCAGCCTTTTTCAGCAGGAATCCTAATTTGCATATGCAAATTCGGGTTCTTGGCCAAATCTTTCACGAAGGATTTGGCCGAATCCTAAATTGTGGATTCGGTGCATCCCTAGTTCTTATATGGCAGCCACTCAGAGAAGAGCACTCTCACCTGCACAGCTCGGAATCCCCCAGTCTGTCCATGTTGGAGACGTAGTGAGGCAACTTGTGATGCACCAAGGGCTCAGACGGCCCATCTTTTCGTGATCGGTAGGTCTCCGCTTGCAGAGCAAAAAGCTAGAAAAAAGGATAAATCACAGAGGGGTGTTAATTCATATACTTTATATCAGGTTTCCAAATAAAACGTGAACATGTCACGTGAGCCTCTAATCCAGGGGTGCCCAGGACATTGACCTGGTAGACTGCGATCTGGGGCCCGGCGTCACGAACTTGAAGAGAAGAGGAACGAAGGAAATGAGCAGCGCAGCACGGAGGGAGGGCACAAGCGGCACGAAGGGAAGGGAGCGGCACAAAGGGAGTCGAGCAGCACAAAGGGAAGGGAGGAAGATGAGCAGCATGAAGGGAAGGGAGACGAGTGGTATGAAGGGAAGGGAGACAAGCGGCACAAAGGGAAACAATCGGCACAAAGGGAAGGGTGGAAGACAAGCGGCATGAAGGGTAGAGAAGATGATCGGCACGAAGGGAAGGGAGACGAGCGTCACGAAGGGAAGGGAGGAAGACGAGCAGCACAAAGGGAGACAAGCGGCACAAAGGGAAGTGAGACGAGCGGCACAAAGCGAAGGGAGACGAGCAGCACAGCAGGGCAGAGAGACAAGAACAGCATGAAGGGAGGGCTTCAGGCACGGAGGAAAGGGACAGAGAAGGGAAAGCTGCAGTCACAGAGGGGAAGGACACAGGAGGGAAAGCTGCAGGCACGGAGGGAAGGGACAGAGGAGGGAGAGCTGCAGGCATGTAGGGGAAGGACACAGGAGGGAGAGCTGCAGGCACGGAGGGGAAGGACACAGGACAGAGAGCTCAAGGCACGGAGGGGAAGGACACAGGAGAGAAAGCTGCAGGCACAGAGGGAAAGAACAGAGGAGGTAGGGGAAGGGAGGAAGGGCTGTAGGCATGGACACGGAGGGAAAGGGAAGGCTGAGAGCAGGGAGAGCAGAGAGCAGCAAGCACAGGTAAGCGAGTGTATCAAACTTTCATAACCTGGGAAATTTTGTAAAATAAACATGGTAAAATGGGTGTGGTCAAAAAATTTTGCTGCGCGTTATCAAAGTAGATCTCCTGATGGGGGCCAGGTATTGAGTGTAGATCCCAGTGTAACAAAGTCTGGGCACCCCTGCTCTAATATGAAGCTGGAGCATAATAAACAAACCTCTAGCACACAGCAAATATAAAAGTGTCAGCAGTTTACTAAAGGGCTGTATAAAAATTCCCAAAATTGTGATTTTGTGTTGCCCTTTGCTTTAATATTGAATAGTCTGATCACTGACCTTCTGCCGCATGACTTCATTCTCTTCCTGCAAGAAGGCGATCTTCTGATAATCGGACTGAAAGGTGAGAATTTTTGGGACAGGTGCAGGCAGTTAAGGCGTTTATATATATTTATGCACTAAACAAACAGGCCAAAGGGTGAAACTGAAAGTATTCTCATTTTGCAACTTCCTGGTTCTTCCGAGAAATTGTGTGAGGAGAATAAGGTAGTTAATCTAATTATATTTCCCAGTTAAACCGTCTGTGTAATACAATAATCCTGTACATTCTGTACACTTAACTGCCCCCCATTAAACAGCTGCATTAGGCCCTTCCAAACCACTTGAAAGAATGAAACTCAAAGGGGTGGTTCACCTTTAAGTTAACTTTTAGTATGTTATAGAACAGCCAATTCTAAGCAACTTTTCAAGTGGACTTCATTATTTATTTTTTATAGTATTTTAATAATTTGCCTTCTGCTTTCAACTTTCACATGGGGGTCACTGACCCCTTCTAAAAACAAATGCTCTGTAAGGCGACACATTTATAGTTATTGCTACTTTTTATTACTCCTCTTTCAACTCAGGCCTCTCTTAATTATATTCCAGTCTCTTATTCAAATCAATGTATGTTTGCTAGGGGAAGTTGAAGCCTAGCAACCAGATTTCTGAAAGTGCAGATCTGCTGAATGAAAAGCTAAATAACTCAAAAGTCACAAATAAAAAACAATTGTGAATTGTCTCAGAATTTCCCTCTCTACATCATACTAACAGCTAATTTAAAGGTAAACAACCCCTTTAAATCAGTGCATGGTTGCTGGGGTAATGATGACCTAGCAACCAGATGGCTGAAATTGCAAACTGTAGAGCAGTTGAATAAAAAGCTAAATAACACAAAAAACACAAATAATAAAAAATGAAGACCAATTGCAAATTGTCTCAGAATATCCCTCGCTACATCATACTAACAGTTAATTTAAAGGGGAACAACTCCTTTTAATCAGTGCATGGTTGCCTGGGTAATGATGACCCTAGCAACACAAATAATAAAAAAAATTAAAACCAATTGCAAATTGTCTCAGAATATCCCTCTCTACATCATACTAACAGTTCATTTAAAGGTAAACAACCCCTTTAAATCAGTGCATGGTTGCTAGGGTAATGATGACCTAGCAACCAGATGGCTGAAATTGCAAACTGTAGAGCAGTTGAATAAAAAGCTAAATAACACAAAAAACACAAATAATAAAAAATGAAGACCAATTGCAAATTGTCTCAGAATATCCCTCGCTACATCATACTAACAGTTAATTTAAAGGGGAACAACTCCTTTTAATCAGTGCATGGTTGCCTGGGTAATGATGACCCTAGCAACCAGATGGCTGAAATTGCAAACTGGAGAGCTGCTGAATATAAAGCTAAATAACTCAAAAAACACAAATAATAAAAAAAATTAAAACCAATTGCAAATTGTCTCAGAATATCCCTCTCTACATCATACTAAGGGGCAATTGGTGGACTTGGTGGGGAGAAACTTCGAATCGGATGCGTTATTCCTTTGATTCCTATTCGGCCGAATATGGAACTATTCAATCGAAAAACTTCACCTTTATTTCGGTTGGTCTTTCTGAATTTCGAAGTTTCTTCAATTCGAAATTCGACCCTTGATAAATATGCCCCTAACAGTTCATTTATAGGCGAACAACCCCTTTGATAATCATGTCTGCGTTTAGGCAAAGCCGCGAGAGAAAAAGGATATGCATGCACTGGAAGAGAACGCTAAGGAAATTGTGCAAAGACACGGTGAAGGTGTCCGCCCACTGGCGCGAGAAATAAGTCGAGAAGGTGCGGTTGGAGTCGGGAGCAGGAAGAAAGGGGAGAGCAAACCACTCCTTCCATTCCGCCTGGTTCTGCAGTTCAGTCGCCTGTTTCTGGAAGAACTCGTGGGCTTTATCTGTTCGACTGCTCTGTAATGAAAAACAGATTGTGAACTCTTTTAAGCAGGGCCTTCTTTACCTCCAGTATTACTCCAGTATCACTAATTATCCAGCAGAAAATGAGCTTCCCTGGCTGTAATATAAGCTGATGCTACAGGTTTGCTGATTATTCAATTCTGATGCTAATTGCACTGGTTTCTGTGCTGCCATGTAGTAATTATGTGTATTAATTACTAATCAGCCTTATATTGTGACATTTCTATTCTATGTGTACTGTATATTGTGAGTGGGTCCCTAAGCTCAGTAAGTGACAGCAGCACAGAGCATGTGCAGTGAATCAGCAGAAAAGAAGATGGGGAGCTACTGGGGCATCTTTGGAGACACAGATCTTTACTGCTAAAGGGCTGTGGTTGCCTTGGGCTGGTACAAACACCCAACACACAGAGGCACATTTGTCAAGAGTCAAATTTCGAATTAATTTGAGTTTTTATAGGGATGCCCTGAATCCACTATTTCATTCGGCTGATCCCCTGAATCCTTCACGAAGGATTCCTGCGAATACCGAATCTGAATTTCCATATGCAAATTAGGGGTGGGAAGGGGAAAACATTTTTTTTACTTCCTTGTGATTTCAATCTCTGCCCCTAATTTGAATATGCAGATTCGAATCTGGTTCGGCCAAATCCGAATCCTGCTGAAAAAGGCGGAATCCCGCACCGAAACCTGGATTTGGTGCATCCCTAGTTTTTTAAAATTCCTATAAACTCCCATGAACTCAAATTCAAAATGTATTATAAAAATATATATATATATATATTTTTTTTTAAACATGGGTGAATAGGATCAACCTGAAACTAATTCAAATAGAATTTGATCGGAATTTTAAAAACTTGATAAAAAACTCAAATGTCAGAAAGGCTGCAAGCAACTCGAAATTGATCCCTGGAAGGTTTTAGGTGGCGAATAGTCTAATTTGAATAATTTGAGCTCTTAAAGGGCCGGAGTATGATAAAGCTCTAAAATCTAATTAGAATTTTTTGAAAAATTCGAATCGGATGTGAATAACTCCCTAGTAGAATTTGACAGTTTTGACCATAAAAAAAAAAAAAAAAAAAAAAAAAAAATCGGACATTCAGATTTTCAATTGGACCCTTGATAAATCTGCCACATAATCACCTATATGGCAATGCGAATGGCACTCGCATGTCAGACAACTGCCACTTGAAAATGCAGGACAGTTCACTTATACATGCAACTGCCATACAAAGGGGTTAAAGGGGAGGTTCACCTTTTAGTTAAATTTTAGTACGTTATAGAATGGCCTATTCTAAGCAATCTTTCAATTGGTCTTCTTTTTTTTTTTTTTTTATAGGTTTTTAAATATTTGCCTTCTTCTTCTGAATCTTCCCAGCTTTCAAACGGGGGTCACTGACCGCATCTAAATTGCAAATGCTCTGTAAGGCTACACATTTATTATTATTGCTGCTTTTTATTGCTCATCTTTCTATTCAGGCCTCTCCTATTCCAGTCTCTGATTCAAATCATGGTTGCTAGGGTAATTTGAACCGTAGCAACCAGATGGCTGAGATGGCAAACTAAAAAGCAGCTGAATAAAAAGCTAAATAACTCAAAAAACACATATAATAAAAAATGAAAAGCAATTGCAAATTGTCTCAGAATATCCCTCTCTACATCATACTAACAGTTAATTTAAAGGTCAACAAACCCTTTAAAGGGGAGGTCTCAAGTCTTTATTTCACCCACCTACAGAGCTATTTTAAAACATGGACAAAATGCTTCATATCGCCCCATGTACTTGTTTTAATGTACTTTCCACAAATATATATGTTTTTTGCAGTAAAAGGGTTTAGTTGACCTTTACTCTCACAGCCAACTAGGCTTCCTACAGTCACTTGCCCAGAGAGACGGTACTCACTCACCTGTATGGTGTAGACAAGGTAATAGCGGAAAAGGCTGGTTTTCAGTTTGTTGATAGTTGGCCTATAAACGTCTTCCAGTCGGCTAAAGAGCCGACGCTCCATGTAGGCCCAGTACTCTACTAGCCCATTCAGGTCATAGCTCTGAACAAACTGCAGTAGCTGCTCGACGATCCTATCCACCTGAGAGCGATACAAAAGGAAAGGATAAAAAAAAAACAAAACTGCAGTCAAAAGCAATAACATGGACGAATTTTTGGTACCAGATATTAAAGGATAAGCAATCCTTAAACATGTATATTGTATATTGACAGATGACTTAGCATCAGATTTTTGAAGAGACTGTTTTTGGGAGGAGTTACCCTTTAAAAAATAAAAAAGGGAAACCACAAGTTATAGCAGAACATAAAACAGACGTTAATGAGTCTTACACGGAATCCTTTATCTTTGTCTGCTTTGATGTCGGCCTCAAAGTACTTTAAAGTGTTGGTGAATCCCCTGAAGGCGAGATATTCTTTGACTAGATCATCCGTGAGCTCCACTGCCGACGTCATCACAGGTTTATTCCGATTTCCGGACCTTCCAGTAGAGAAAAAGAAGAAAAAAAATCAATCATCTGTCATCTCGAAATCAAACTACTGTTAAACGGCAGCGTCATTATTTCCTACTCAAAAGATTCTTAAGGCATTAAAGGGGAAGTATAGTCTCACATTCTCTTACTCATACAAATATAAAGCTTAAAGGACAAGGAAAAGTTAAATCACTGGTCAGGTAAGTCGACTTGGTCTGGAAAGGTTTATAACAGATATATAGAAACATTGGGGTAACAGTCACCCTGCTATAGTTCCAGGGGTACCCAGGGTACAAATAAGCACTCACCCCAAATCTCCCCCTAACTGGGGGGTAAGGCATTTTTTAGTAGCAGTATGCACAAAATGTCGCTGTCTTAAATATATTAAATTAAATATATTGATAATGGGTTGAGTGCAGAGGACCTTTTGTAGTTGACTATATGTATTTTGTGGTCACACCCTCATTGCACCCCCGCCTAATGGTTTTAAAAAATAGTGGTGAGCACAACTTTCCCTTGTTTGTTATAGTTATACAGGAGCAGTGACCAGCTCCATGTTGTAGCTCTCACCCTTCCCAGCTATAGTCAGGTGATCCCACTGGTGTCTAATAAAAGGGCAGCCAAGTATGGAGGTTTACTTTGAAAGCAGCTAGTAAGTTGCAGGTAAAACTTAGTCCCTTTGTAAAATGTATAATGAAGCAATAGAATTCTTAATGAATCAGATAAAATTAAGCGTAGGACTGGCCAGATATGGGATGACTTTGACGTAGTTGGCCAGCTTAAATATATTGCAATATATGGACAAACAATCCCTGTGTTGTTTAAAGGGTAAGGCATTTTTTAGTAGCAGTATGCACAAAATGTCGCTGTCTTAAATATATTGATAATGGGTTGAGTGCAGAGGACCTTTTGTAGTTGACTAGATAAATAGAAACATTGGGGTCACCCTGCTATAGTTCCAGGGGTACCCAAGGCACAAATAAACACTCACCCCAAATCTCCCCCTAACTGATCTTCAGACTGGGCCCCCTTAGCTCATAACAAGGTTACAGATAAATAGAAACATTGGGGTCACCCTGCTATAGTTCCAGGGGTACTCAGGGTACAAATAAACACTCACCCCAAATCTCCCCCTAACTGACCTTCAGACTGGGCCCCTTAGCTCATAACAAGATTACAGATATATAGAAACATTGGGGTAACAGTCACCCTGCTATAGTTCCAGGGGTACCCAGGGTACAAATAAGCACTCACCCCAAATCTCCCCCTAACTGTCCTTCAGACTGGGCCCCCTTAGCTCATAACAAGATTACAGATATATAGAAACATTGGGGTGTCACCCTGCTATAGTTCCAGGGGTACCCAGGGGACAAATAAACACTCACCCCAAATCTCCCCCTAACTGATCTTCAGACTGGGCCCCCTTAGCTCATAACAAGGTTACAGATATATAGAAACATTGGGGTGTCACCCTGCTATAGTTCCAGGGGTACTCAGGGTACAAATAAACACTCACCCCAAATCTCCCCCTAACTGACCTTCAGACTGGGCCCCTTAGCTCATAACAAGATTACAGATATATAGAAACATTGGGGTAACAGTCACCCTGCTATAGTTCCAGGGGTACCCAGGGTACAAATAAGCACTCACCCCAAATCTCCCCCTAACTGTCCTTCAGACTGGGCCCCCTTAGCTCATAACAAGATTACAGATATATAGAAACATTGGGGTGTCACCCTGCTATAGTTCCAGGGGTACCCAGGGGACAAATAAACACTCACCCCAAATCTCCCCCTAACTGATCTTCAGACTGGGCCCCCTTAGCTCATAACAAGGTTACAGATAAATAGAAACATTGGGGTCACCCTGCTATAGTTCCAGGGGTACCCAGGGCACAAACAAGCATATATATATATATATATATACACACACACTATATCACATGTGAGGTTAGGGTGTAGTTGGTGGAAACACATTTCTTGGCCGGTTGCTTATCAGCTTACAGGAAGAAGTCATTATCAGTTCTATTTATTAAACAGAAGACGTACAGCCCCTGCGGCTGCTCAGTAATGACTCAGAAGCTACAGAACATGAAGTGGAAGTTTAAGGGGGAAAAAAACAGGAAATGCTCATTTTATTAAAAAAAAAAAAAAAAAAAAAGGACAGACTAGACACAAGTCCCCTCAAATTGCTATAGAAAGCAGCGTTTGTCTGTCCCTTTATGTGCACTGCTGGTTCTGACTTTTGCAGGAATATAGCAGCCGGTTCACAGACAACAGGCCGTAGTCTCAGCTGCAGGAGAGGTAAATAAGTCAAAAACCACAAATAATAAAAAAAAGAAAGAAAACCAATTGCAAATTGTCTCACAATATCACTCTCTACATCATACTAACAGTTAATTTAAAGGTGAACACTCCATTTAAACATATTCAAGCAGTGTGACTGTTTTATTGTTCCCAAAAGACTAACACCAACATACTCACATACAGCCCTGCAGCCATATTATAGACTCTGTAGCCCCAACAGGAGCCAAATGGCACATCCCCATAGCGTCCCATAACTACCCCTGAAATACCTATTGAGCCCCATGGTCTCACACTGTCCATTAACCCCTATAATCCCAAACTGCCCCTTCAGTGCCATCTACCTACACTGTCCCATCAACCCTATACACTGGCCTGTCACCCCCACAACCCCTCACTGTCCCACCAGTTCCAAAACTAACCCCACACTGTCCCATATCTAGCCCATAACTAGCCCCAGTGTCCCATAACTACCCCCAGTGCCCCATAACTAGCCCCACACCAACCCCAGTGCCCCACAACTAGCCCAACTGCCCCATTGCCCCACAACTAGCCCCAGTGCCTCATAACTAGCCCCAGTGCCCCATAACTAGCCCCACAACTAGCCCCAGTGCCTCAGAACTAGCCCCACTGCCCAATAACTAGCCCCACTGCCCCATAACTAGTCCCACAACTAGCCCCAGTGCCCCATAACTAGCCCATAACTACCCCCAGTGCCCCATAACTAGCCCCACACCAGCCCCAATGCCCCACAACTAGCCCCAGTGCCCCACAACTAGCCCCAGTGCCTCATAACTAGCCCCAGTGCCCCATAACTAGCCCCACAACTAGCCCCAGTGCCTCATAACTAGCCCCACAACTAGCCCCAGTGCCTCAGAACTAGCCCCACTGCCCAATAACTAGCCCCAGTGCCTCATAACTAGCCCCACAACTAGCCCTAGTGCCCCATAACTAGCCCATAACTACCCCCAGTGCCCCATAACTAGCCCCCCACCAACCCCAGTGGCCCACAACTAGCCCAAGTGCCCCACAACTAGCCCAATTGCCCCACAACTAGCCCCAGTGCCCCACAACTAGCCCCAGTGCTTCAGAACTAGCCCCACTGCCCAAAAACTAGCCCCAGTGCCTCATAACTAGCCCCACTGCCCCATAACAAGCCCATAACTACCCCCAGTGCCCCATAACTAGCCCCACACCAACCCCAGTGCCCCACAACTAGCCCAAGTGCCCCACAACTAGCCCCAGTGCCCCATAACTAGCCCCACTGCCCCATAACTAGCCCCACTGCCCCATAACTAGCCCCACTGCCCCATAACTAGCCTCACTGCCCCATAACTAGCCCCATTGTCCCATAACTAGCTCCACTGCCCCATAACTAGCCTCACTGCACCATAACTAGCCCCAGTGCCTCATAACTAGCCCCACAACTAGTCCCAGTGCCTCATAACTAGCCCCACAACTAGCCCCAATGCCCCACAACTAGCCCCAGTGCCTCAGAACTAGCCCCACTGCCGAAAAACTAGTCCCAGTGCCTCATAACTAGCCCCAGTGCCTCATAACTAGCCCCAGTGCCTCAGAACTAGCCCCAGTGCCTCAGAACTAGCCCCACTGCCCAATAACTAGCCCCAGTGTCTCATAGCTAGCCCTTCACTACCCCCAGTGCCCCATAACTAGCCCCACACCGACCACAGTGCCCACAACTAGCCCCAGTGCCCCATAACTACCCCCAGTGCCCCATAACTACCCCCAGTGCCCCATAACTAGCCCCACAACTAGCCCCAATGCCCCACAACTAGCCCCAGTGCCCCACAACTAGCCCCAGTGCCCCACAACTAGCCCCACTGCTCAAAAACTAGTCCCAGTGCCTCATAACTAGCCCCAGTGCTTCAGAACTAGCCCCACTGCCCAATAACTAGCCCTTAACTACCCCCAGTGCCCCATAACTAGCCCCACACCGACCACAGTGCCCACAACTAGCCCCAGTGCCCCATAACTACGCCCAGTGCCCCATAACTAGCCCCACACCGACCACAGTGCCCACAACTAGCCACAGTGCCCACAACTAGCCCCAGTGCCCCACAACTAGCCCCAGTGCTTCAGAACTAGCCCCACTGCCCAAAAACTAGCCCCAGTGCCTCATAACTAGCCCCACTGCCCCATAACAAGCCCATAACTACCCCCAGTGCCCCATAACTAGCCCCACACCAACCCCAGTGCCCCACAACTAGCCCAAGTGCCCCACAACTAGCCCAAGTGCCCCATAACTAGACCCAGTGCCCCATAACTAGCCCCACTGCCCCATAACTAGACCCAGTGCCCCATAACTAGCCCCACTGCCCCATAACTAGCCCCACTGCCCCATAACTAGCCCCACTGCCCCATAACTAGCTCCACTGCCCCATAACTAGCCTCACTGCACCATAACTAGCCCCAGTGCCTCATAACTAGCCCCACAACTAGTCCCAGTGCCTCATAACTAGCCCCACAACTAGCCCCAATGCCCCACAACTAGCCCCAGTGCCTCAGAACTAGCCCCACTGCCCAAAAACTAGTCCCAGTGCCTCATAACTAGCCCCAGTGCCTCAGAACTAGCCCCAGTGCCTCAGAACTAGCCCCAGTGCCTCAGAACTAGCCCCAGTGCCTCAGAACTAGCCCCAGTGCCTCAGAACTAGCCCCAGTGCCTCAGAACTAGCCCCAGTGCCTCAGAACTAGCCCCAGTGCCTCAGAACTAGCCCCACTGCCCAATAACTAGCCCCACTGCCCAATAACTAGCCCCAGTGTCTCATAACTAGCCCTTCACTACCCCCAGTGCCCCATAACTAGCCCCACACCGACCACAGTGCCCACAACTAGCCCCAGTGCCCCATAACTACCCCCAGTGCCCCATAACTAGCCCCACAACTAGCCCCAATGCCCCACAACTAGCCCCAATGCCCCACAACTAGCCCCAATGCATCACAACTAGCCCCAATGCCCCACAACTAGCCCCAATGCCCCACAACTAGCCTCAGTGCCCCACAACTAGCCCCAGTGCCTCAGAACTAGCCCCACTGCTCAAAAACTAGTCCCAGTGCCTCATAACTAGCCCCAGTGCTTCAGAACTAGCCCCACTGCCCAATAACTAGCCCCAGTGTCTCATAACTAGCCCTTAACTACCCCCAGTGCCCCATAACTAGCCCCACACCGACCACAGTGCCCACAACTAGCCCCAGTGCCCCATAACTACCCCCAGTGCCCCATAACTAGCCCCACACCGACCACAGTGCCCACAACTAGCCCCAGTACCCCACAACTAGCCCCAGTGCTTCAGAACTAGCCCCACTGCCCAAAAACTAGCCCCAGTGCCTCATAACTAGCCCCACTGCCCCATAACAAGCCCATAACTACCCCCAGTGCCCCATAACTAGCCCCACACCAACCCCAGTGCCCCACAACTAGCCCAAGTGCCCCACAACTAGCCCAAGTGCCCCATAACTAGACCCAGTGCCCCATAACTAGCCCCACTGCCCCATAACTAGACCCAGTGCCCCATAACTAGCCCCACTGCCCCATAACTAGCCCCACTGCCCCATAACTAGCCCCACTGCCCCATAACTAGCCCCATAACTAGCTCCACTGCCCCATAACTAGCCTCACTGCACCATAACTAGCCCCAGTGCCTCATAACTAGCCCCACAACTAGTCCCAGTGCCTCATAACTAGCCCCACAACTAGCCCCAATGCCCCACAACTAGCCCCAGTGCCTCAGAACTAGCCCCACTGCCCAAAAACTAGTCCCAGTGCCTCATAACTAGCCCCAGTGCCTCAGAACTAGCCCCAGTGCCTCAGAACTAGCCCCAGTGCCTCAGAACTAGCCCCAGTGCCTCAGAACTAGCCCCAGTGCCTCAGAACTAGCCCCAGTGCCTCAGAACTAGCCCCACTGCCCAAAAACTAGTCCCAGTGCCTCATAACTAGCCCCAGTGCCTCAGAACTAGCCCCAGTGCCTCAGAACTAGCCCCAGTGCCTCAGAACTAGCCCCAGTGCCTCAGAACTAGCCCCAGTGCCTCAGAACTAGCCCCACTGCCCAATAACTAGCCCCACTGCCCAATAACTAGCCCCAGTGTCTCATAGCTAGCCCTTCACTACCCCCAGTGCCCCATAACTAGCCCCACACCGACCACAGTGCCCACAACTAGCCCCAGTGCCCCATAACTACCCCCAGTGCCCCATAACTAGCCCCACAACTAGCCCCAATGCCCCACAACTAGCCCCAATGCCCCACAACTAGCCCCAATGCATCACAACTAGCCCCAATGCCCCACAACTAGCCCCAATGCCCCACAACTAGCCTCAGTGCCCCACAACTAGCCCCAGTGCCTCAGAACTAGCCCCACTGCTCAAAAACTAGTCCCAGTGCCTCATAACTAGCCCCAGTGCTTCAGAACTAGCCCCACTGCCCAATAACTAGCCCCAGTGTCTCATAACTAGCCCTTAACTACCCCCAGTGCCCCATAACTAGCCCCACACCGACCACAGTGCCCACAACTAGCCCCAGTGCCCCATAACTACCCCCAGTGCCCCATAACTAGCCCCACACCGACCACAGTGCCCACAACTAGCCCCAGTGCCCCATAACTACCCCCAGGCCCTCTCAGCTCCCTGTCAACCCCCCACTCACACGTCCCTCCAACTCCAATACCTTGGGGTCACCACCGCCGCATTCAAACTCGTCAGGATGCTGTCAGTGAGCAGTGCTGGAAGCGCGGGTCACATGACACAAAGAGGAAGCGCGGGTCACGAGGGGATATGAAATTTCCCTATAGATACGGGCAGCGCAGCCTCGTGAGGGCAAAAACAAGCGCGCGATATACGCAATGCACTTCCGCCATATTCCTCTGAAAACGAGGCTGCACATGATTCGAAGAGAGACGGGAGCATCTGTGGCGTTTGTAAAAGGTTTCCTTGTCCTACCAATATTCTGTTGATTCTTAATGTTACTTGCACTGTGCTTCTTTATTGTACAACATAACGTATTAAATCCCTGCATTGGAAGCTGTGATTTTTTTGTTTTTGATTCTTTGTTCTGTAAGTAAGATCTGCCTTATCACGTCACATCAGTTGTAAGCAGCCTCAGTGATGTCATAATTACAATACATGATGCCATTCAGCTCAGCACCTTGCAACAAGCTATAGTTATAGTGTGTTTGCAATAGGCAGATAACTTTTTAGAGCCGTTGGCACATGGGGCAATTAACAGGGTTGCCAGGTTGGAGGTTTTCCAGCCTTATGGGCCCCTATAAAAATAGAAGAAAATAAGGCCAATTAGAAATTAGAATAAGATACTCACACTCTTAGGGGATTATTTATTAAAGTCCAAAAATTGACTATAAAATCTGAATTTTCATTATATACTGAATCCGAAAATCCTCCATCTTCAACCTGTCGAGGTCCTGTAGAAGTTAATGGTGCAGGTCCTATTTGCAGTTTGAAGATATTATGGTTTGCGTTGAGCAGGGCCGGGCCAAGGTATTTTGGCTCCCTAGGCAAGGGCTTCAATTAGATCCCCGCCCGACCCTGCATTACCATTTCCCATCTTACCATTCATATCGCCCCCAGTACCTGTGCCAGCACCTATCATATTGCCCTCATTTGTACCTGTGCCAATGGCAGTCAATCCCTCAGATTGCCCCCAAGGCCCCAATATGTGCCTGTGCCAGTATAAGCCAAAACATACATAATATTGTTACACCCAATCTGTACCTGTGCCAGCAGCAGCAAAAGAAATCCATCATATTGTCCCAAACATATGTGTGTCTGTGCCAATAGACACCATATTGCCCCATGTACCTGAGCCAGCAGCAGCCAATCCCTCATCTCATCAAAAAATCCACAATATTACCTCCAAATATGTACTTGTGCCAGGAGGAGCCAATAATCCATCATATTGCCCCCAAATATGTACCTGTGCCAGCAGCAGCCAAAAAATCCACAATATTGCCCCCAAATATGTACCTGTGCCAGCAGGAGCCAAAAATCCACAATATCACCTCCAAATATGTACTTGTGCCAGCAGCAGCCAAAACATACATCATTTTGTTACCCCCGATCTGTACCTATGCCAGCAGCAGCAAAAATAATCCATCATATTGTCCCTAATTTGTACCTGTGCCAGCAGGAGCCAAATATCCATCATATTGTCCCAAACATATGTGTGCCTGTGCCAATAGACACCATATTGCCCCATGTACCTGAGCCAGCAGCAGCCAATCCCTCATTTTGCCCCAATCTACCAGCAGCAGCCAAAAAATCCACAATATTACCTCCAAATATGTACTTGTGCCAGCAGCAACCAAAGAATCCACAATATTACCTCCAAGTATGTACTTGTGCCAGCAGGAGACAAAAATCCATCATATTGCCCCCAAATATGTACCTGTGCCAGCAGGAGACAAAAAAATCCACAATATTGCCCCCAAATATGTACCTTTGCCGGGAGCCAAAAAATCCACAATATTACCTCCAAATATGTACTTGTGCCAGCAGGAGCCAAGAAATCCACAATATTACCTCCAAATATGTACTTGTGCCAGCAGGAGCCAAAAATCCATCATATTGCCCCCAAATATGTACCTGTGCCAGCAGGAGACAAAAAAAACACAATATTAGCTCCAAATATGTACCTGTGCCACCAGCAGCCAAAAATCCATCATATTGCCCCAAAATATGTACTTGTGCCAGCAGGAGCCTAAAGATCCATTACTTTGCCCCCAAATATGTACCTGTGCCAGCAGAAGCCAAAAAATCCACAATATAACCTCCAAATATGTACTTGTGCCAGCAGGAGCCAAAAATCCATCATATTGCCCGCAAATATGTACCTGTGCCAGCAGGAGCCAAAAAATCCACAATATTACCTCCAAATATGTACCTGTGCCAGCAGGAGCCAAAACAAATCCACAATATTACCTCCAAATATGTACCTGTGCCAGCAGGAGCCAAAAAATCCACAATATTACCTCCAAATATGTACCTGTGCCAGCAGGAGCCAAAAATCCATCATATTGCCCCCAAATATGTACTTGTGCCAGAAGGAGCCTAAAGATCCATTACTTTGCCCCCAAATATGTACCTGTGCCAGCAGAAGCCAAAAAATCCACAATATAACCTCCAAATATGTACCTGTGCCAGCAGGAGCCAAAAAATCCACAATATTACCTCTAAATATGTTCTTGTGCCAGCAGGAGCCAAAAATCCACAATATTGCCCCCAAATATGTACTTGTGCCAGCAGAAGCCAAAAATCCACAATATTGCCCCAAAATATGTACCTGTGCTGCAGTAGCCAAAAAATCCACAATATTACCTCCAATTATGTACCTGTTCCAGCAGGAGCCAAGAAATCCACAATATTACATCCAAATATGTACCTGTGCCAGCAGGAGCCAAAAAATCCACAATATTACCTCCAAATATGTACCTGTGCCAACAGCAGCCAAAAAATCCACAATATTACCTCCAAATATGTACGTGTGCCAGCAGGAGCAAAAAATCCACAATATTGCCCCGAAATATGTACTTGTGCCAGCAGGAGCCAAAAATCCACAGTATTGCCCCCAAATATGTACTTGTGCAGCAGGAGCCAAAAATCCACAATATTGCCCCCAAATATGTACCTGTGCCGCAGGAGCCAAAAATCCACAATATTACCTCCAAATATGTACCTGTGCTGCAGGAGCCAAAAAAATCCACAATATTACCTCCAAATATGTACCTGTGCCAGCAGGAGCCAAAAAATCCACAATATTACCTCCAAATGTGTACCTGTGCCAGCAGGAGCCAAAAATCCATCATATTCCCCCCAAATATGTACCTGTGCCAGCAGCTGCCAAAAATCCACAATATTTCCTCCAAATATCTACCTGTGCCAGCAGCAGCCAAAAAATCCACAATATTACCTCCAAATTTGTACTTGTGCCAGCAGCAGCAAAAAAATCCACACTATTGCCCCCAAATATGTACCTGTGCCGTAGGAGCCAAAAAATCCACAATATTACCTCCAAATATGTACCTGTGCCAGCAGGAGCCAAAAAATCCACAATATTACCTCCAAATATGTACCTGTGCCAACAGCAGCCAAAAAATCCACAATATTACCTCCAAATATGTACTTGTGCCAGCAGGAGCCAAAAATCCACAATATTGCCCCCAAATATGTACTTGTGCCAGCAGGAGCCAAAAATCCACAATATTGCCCCCAAATATGTACCTGTGCTGCAGGAGCCAAAAAATCCACAATATTACCTCCAAATATGTACCTGTGCCAGCAGGAGCCAAGAAATCCACAATATTACATCCAAATATGTAGCTGTGCCAACAGCAGCCAAAAAATCCACAATATTACCTCCAAATATGTACCTGTGCCAGCAGGAGACAAAAAATCCATCATATTACCTCCAAATATGTACCTGTGCCAGCAGGAGACAAAAAAAACACAATATTACCTCCAAATATGTACCTGTGCCAGCAGCAGCCAAAAAATCCACAATATTTCCTCCAAATATGTACCTGTGCCAGCAGCACCCAAAAAATCCACAATATTACCTCCAAATTTGTACTTGTGCCAGCAGCAGCAACAAAAAATCCACAATATTGCCCCCAAATATGTACTTGTGCCAGCAGGAGCCAAAAATCCATAATATTGCCCCCAAATAAGTACCTGTGCCAACAGGAGCCAAACAATCCACAATATTACCTCCAAATATGTACCTGTGCCAGCAGCAGCCAAAAAATCCACAATATTTCCTCCAAATATGTACCTGTGCCAGCAGCACCCAAAAATCCACAATATTACCTCCAAATTTGTACTTGTGCCAGCAGCAGCAACAAAAAATCCACAATATTGCCCCCAAATATGTACTTGTGCCAGCAGGAGCCAAAAATCCATAATATTGCCCCCAAATAAGTACCTGTGCCAACAGGAGCCAAACAATCCACAATATTACCTCCAAATATGTACCTGTGCCAGCAGCAGCCAAAAAATCCACAATATTTCCTCCAAATATGTACCTGTGCCAGCAGCACCCAAAAAATCCACAATATTACCTCCAAATTTGTACTTGTGCCAGCAGCAGCAACAAAAAATCCACAATATTGCCCCCAAATATGTACTTGTGCCAGCAGGAGCCAAAAATCCATAATATTGCCCCCAAATAAGTACCTGTGCCAACAGGAGCCAAACAATCCACAATATTACCTCCAAATATGTACCTGTGCCAGCAGGACCCAAAAATCCATAATATTGCCCCCAAATATGTACTTGTGCTAGCAGGAGCCAAAAAAAATCCACAATATTACCTCCAAATATGTACCTGTGCCAGCAGGAGCCAAAAATCCATCATATTGCCCCCAAATATGTACTTGTGCTAGCAGGAGCCAAAAAAAATCCACAATATTACCTCCAAAAATGTACTTGTGCCAGCAGGAGCCAAAAATCCATCATATTGCCCCCAAATATGTACTTGTGCCAGCAGGAGCCTAAAGATCCATTACTTTGCCCCCAAATATGTACCTGTGCCAGCAGGAGCCAAAAATCCATAATATTGCCCCCAAATATGTACCTGTGCCAGCAGGAGCCAAAAAAAATCCACAATATTACCTCCAAATATGTACCTGTGCCAGCAGGAGCCAAAAATCCATCATATTGCCCCCAAATATGTACTTGTGCCAGCAGGAGCCAAAAAAATCCACAATATTGCCCCCAAATATGTACCTGTGCCAGCAGGAGCCAAAAAAATCCACAGTATTACCTCCAAATATGTACTTGTGCCAGCAGGAGCCAAAAATCCATCATATTGCCCCCAAATATGTACCAGCGCCAGCAGGAGCCACAAAATCCACAATATTACCTCCAAATATGTACTTGTGCCAGCAGCAATCAAAAAATCCACAATATTGCCCCCAAATATGTACTTGTGCCAGCAGCAATCAAAAAATCCACAATATTGCCCCCAAATATGTACTTGTGCCAGCAGGAGCCAAAAATCCATCATATTGCCCCCAAAGATGTACCTGTGCCAGCAGGAGCCAAAAAATCCACAATATTACCTCCAAATATGTACTTGTGCCAGCAGGAGCCAAAAATCCATCATATTGCCCCCAAATATGTACTTGTGCCAGCAGGAGCCAAAAATCCATCATATTGCCCCCAAATATGTACCTGTGCCAGCAGCAGCCAAGAGGGAGGTGGGAGTGCTTCTGCCTATAGTATAAATGACAGGCAAGAGGGGGATGGAACAGGCAGTTTATACTGTAAAATTGAAAAACGATTAAAGGCCAACAGACTAGGGTTTAAAAAAAAAAGGAAAAAAATTCCCCTTAAAGTGCACGCTCCCCATGATTGCACCCTAGGTAGGCGCCTACTCTACCCCTAGTTCCGGCCCTGGCGCTGGGTTTCGTAAGATTATTTCAGGCTTTTCCGCCGATTTCACAAAAAATCTGACTTTTCGGGCATCAAATCCGAAAAATTCTGATTCTTTCCGCGACAATCGGAAAACGTCTCGGTTTTCCCGATCTGATTTTTTTCTGTGTTTTTTGTTAACATATAAGGGTAAATCGTGGATTCTAGTTTTGTCTGACTTTTTTTTTATTTAAAACATGAGAAAAATTCAGATTTTGCTAAAGAACCCCCTAAAAGTTAACTTATAGGTGAACCACCACTTTAAAGACAACCTTTAGCTTTAAAACATTGCCCCTGCATGATAAATACCTGAACGCCATTCTGCAATGAACAGCTGTATTTTGAGCCAGTGCTGCTGCACCTTTTGAAATAGCCGAGTCCCCCTTGACAGTGGCGAAGCCTTGCCGCCTCTTCCGAAGTCTTGATCTGCTGAAGTCCTGAAGAGCCGAACTTGAAGTCCTGAAGCCACAAAGAGACCCGAAGTCGTGAAAAGAGCCGAACTTGAAGTCCCTAAGCTGCGAAAAGACCAGAAGTCACGAAAAGAGCCGAACTTGAAGTCGCAAAGGGACCCGAAGTCACAAAAGAAGAAGTGAACTTAAAGTCCCAAAGCCGTGAAAAGACCCAAAGTCACAAAAATAGCCGAACTTGATGTCCCGAAGCCGTGAAGAGACCCGACATCACAAAAAGAGTCGAACTTGAAGTCCTGAAGCTGCAAAAAGATCTGAAGTCATGAAAGTAGCCGAACTTGAAGTCTCAAAGCCACGAAGAGACCCAAAGTCACAAAAAGAGCCGAACTTGAAGTCCCAAAGCTGCGAAAATCCTTCTCCAGAGTTAACAGCAGTCCTAAATTTGTTAAAAACATGAGTTTTTCCAGTTATAGAACCCTTAGAGGGTTTGGTCCCCCTTTAAATGAACTGTTAGCACGATGTAGAGACAATTTGCAATTGGTTTTAATTTTTTTTATTATTTGTAGTTTTTGAGTTATTTCGCTTTTTTATTTAGTAGTGAAACGTCTTCAATGAATACTCAGCAAGTTAATTTGTTTTAGATTCCCTATACTAGATTCACCATGACCTGGATGGCTTCTTAGTCAGCAACTCTCCAGTTTGCAATTTCAGCCGTCTGGTTGCTAGGGTCCCAATTCCCCTAGTAACCATGCACCGATTTGAATAAAAGACTGGAAGATGAATAGGAGAGGCCTGAATAGAAAGATGAGTAATAAAAGTAGCAATACTACTACACTACTTCCTACATTTACCCTATGTACTGTAGGTTGAGTAGAATAAACGGTGCACTTTAATGGTCAATCCTGAGGACTCTGGGTTTGGGTTGAAGTAGAGCCATTGGTATCCACTTAATTAACAGATGCAGGTTGCCATTTTAAAATGGTAAATGACTGACCTTCCACCCTCGAGCTTTAACCTTTTGTTTTTGTTTAGCTTCAGGTTCTTCACCAAACCAAGAACTATATTAAGGAACTTGAAACCACTTTGGAGAACCGTCTAAAGATGAGAAGTAGGAGCTTCCTTATCTGATTCATCATACTGTACAAGACAAACTGTATTTGTAGAGAAGCAGACCTGATTACGTGCCTCATTTACAACTGCAGTTCAGTGTACCAGGTCCAATTTTTCGGGCATAAATCGATATTCTCCTAAACTGCCGCATTTTTTCCCCCTAGAATTCCAACTTCATTCTGGCTGGGCACCGAGTTGTGTCCACTGCAGTTGCACACGATGCAACAAAGGGAGGAATGAAAGCACCTTATAAATACAGCCAGTTACATATGTATATTTGGGGAAATGTTCTAGATACTGCTGGGGGAGGTTGTTGTAATTTAGTTGTAACCCAGGGACACATGCTGTTATTTCGGGAGATTAGTTGCCCAGCGACAAATCGCTTCTTCTTCGGGTGACTAATCTTTGGAAAGCCGAAGTGATCCGAGTGCCATCCCGCCGGCGATTTACATTCTAGCCGGCGGAAAGGGAGTTCGGGGAGATTAGTCGCCCAAAGATGAAGCGATTTGTCGCTAGGCGACTAATCTCCCAAAATAGCAGTGTGTATGTGTTTGCCCTCACGAGGAAACTTTGGGCAACTTCGGAAGGTTTAGTTCTAACCTTTAGGGCAGAGACAAACGCTGCTATTTCGTGAGATTAGTTGCCCAGCGACAAATCACTTCTTCTCCGGGCGACTAATCTCCCCGAACTGCCGGAAGCTTCGTTTTCCGTAGTCGTACATTCTAGCTGGCGGAAAGGCAGTTCCGGGAGATTAATCACCCGAAGAAGAAACGATTTGTTGCTGGGCAACTAATCTCCTGAAATAGCAGCGTGTGTCTCTGCCCTCGTGAGGAAACTTCGGGCGACTTCGGAAAGCCGAAGTGATCCAAGTGCAATCGCACCAGCTATTTAAATTATAGCCAGCGGGAAGGCAGTTCGGGGAGATTAGTCGCCCGAAGAAGAAGTGATTTGTTGCTGGGCGACTAATCTCCTGAAATAGCAGCTTGTGTCTCTAATTAATCAAGGGTAGAAGAGAAAAGTAGAATTTTCAAATTCAAATTTAACATTCAAATTTTCTAGTTTTTTGTATGGCAAAATTGTCAAATTTGACTAGGGAATTGAGTTTTTTTTTTAAAAATTTCAATTTGATTTTTGAGATTTATCGTACACTTTAAGAACTTGAATTCAACTATTAGCCACCTTAAACCTGCCAAATTGTTTTTTTTTAGCCTATGGGGGATGTCCTGGGATCAATTTGGAGTTGTTTGCTGCCTTCCTGCAGAGAAAAAAAATCGAATCGAATTTGCGGGTTGATCCCATTCACCTAAGTTTCAAAAGTTCGAATTTGTTAATAAATTGCAGTTGATCGAATTTCGAGTTCATGGGCGTTTTAAATAACTCCCATGAACTCCAAATTCAACCCTTGATAAATCTGCCCCTAAATGTCCTGATATGAGACCTCTTTTCCAACCAGATGACAGAATGCCGCGCACCCTGAAGCCAGTTAGAAAAGAAGAATACCTGCAGTTTTATTGCATTGATACCAGGTTTGATTTTAGTACATTTTCTTTATTACTTAAAGGGAACCTGTCACCCAGACATAAAAAGCTGTATTATAAAAGTACTTTTCAAATTAAGCATGAAACTTAAATTTAATGACTTTTTACCCCTTATAAACTCATTAAAAACCTCAGCTGTCAATCATGTATTCCCCGCCCCTACTCTATGCCAGAGGCGGGGCAGAAAATTAATTTCACTTTCCGTTCTGCACTTCCTTAATGTCACTGCCCTCCTCACATTCCCCTTCTCTCCTCACTATCTAGCCAGTGCAAGGACATGGACATCAGGCACCCCATTCTGGTGCATAAACAAGAATTTGGCATGATGAAAACCTTGCCTTAATAACAATGTCCAGAAAAATGGCGCCTGCCTGCTCCATGGGATTTTGAATTCCAAGACAAAAAGAAACAAGATTTAAATAATTTATAAAGTGTAAGTGATGTTTATTTTGCTTGACTAACATCATAAAATAGGATTTGGAATTATTTCTTAGGGTGACAGGTCCCCTTTAATGCATTGATTCTTTCTACTACATTTGGGGAGCAATTCATCCAGCCTAGTGATGTGCAAGTCGGCCCGATACCCGTGGGTTTACCCTTGCACTCTTTTTCGCGGGTTCTTCTTTTATAGATGCTGCGCCTGCTCGTCCTGCCCCTTTTGTGACATCATTGGTGGGGCGGGGCAGCGCGGGTCTACAAAAGGAACCCGGAAGTCAGATGTGGGCGGTGGGAAATCCCGACCTGCACATCACTATCCAGCCACAGCAAGTGGGACTATATCACACAAAAAAAGATGTCTTGCTCATGCACCATAAACTTCCATGCACAATTGCCTGGTTTATAAAGACTTACAACTGTCACCTTGTTGCTAACATTTCGACCCTTGGATTTCTCTGAAGAACAACAGTCAACCCACCGTTGGTTTTCAGATGTCGACATCTGTATATTGTTTCATGGGACGGATGCACGGGAATTTAATTAATTATAAGTAATAACAGAAGTAATCACTGCATTCACGGTGGCAACAGAAACTGAGAAGAAAAAAAAAGCTTCAGAATTGCGGGATATAAAATACTTTCAATAAAATAAAACATTCTTTTTTGTCGACTGTGTGTGTTTAATTTTCTTTAATATGAATATTATTAGTATTATTATCATTTTTATTAGGGATGCACCGAATGCAGGATTCGGTTCGGGATTCCCAACCCTAATTTGCATATGCAAATTAGGATTCGGTTCTGGATTCGCCCAAATCTTTTTCTGCTGAATCCAAAATAGTGGATTCGGTGCATCCCTAATTATTATTAGAGCAGAAGTTCAAGAGTTGGCCAACCATGTCCTTACCACCTGGTGTATTTCCAGCTCCCTGTTGCAGACTGCTACTGGTCCCTTTCAGGTTAGGTTAGGTATCAAGCAGTGCTGTATACATGGCGGTGGACACAACTCTTTGTGCCATAAGATGGAGCACAAAAACCTGCAGCACTTCATTTGTCCAGGAAGACTGGGTGCAAAGTGCAAACCAGTGGGCATTCACCTGCCCCAAGGGAACGATAAAGTGATGTAGACTTTTGCAGGCCAATGGCAAATGCTGTTCTTCCAAAAGATGTGTTATAGTTTGCACCTTAATATGTGGCAATATGGCCTATGGACGCAAGCATTCACGCTATATCAACTGTATTATCATTGAGGTTCAACTACCATCATGAAACTTCTTGCCCCACATTTTTGAATGTGGACTATATGAGAAAGGGCACTGCTGAGCTATCTAAGTCACCTTCTTGGTCCTGGCCTGAGAAAGAGTCTACTTACTGCAAAGTAAATAAACTTGAAAGGAGGGATCCAGCTCCAGAAAGAATGAGAAGAGCCAGTTGCAAGGAATAATAAAGGTGGCCATACACTGGCCGATAAAAGCTGCCGACAGACCAGCTGTCGACAGCTTATTGGCCTGTGTATGGGGCCCTCCGACGCGCTTCCCCGGTCAATATCTGGCTGAAAGTCAGGCAGATGTCAATCGGATGGATCGCGGACTACATCTGTTCGTTGATGCGGTCCAACAGTAAAGCTGCCGACAGACCAGCTGTCGACAGCTTATTGGCCTGTGTATGGGGCCCTCCGACGCGCTTCCCCGGTCAATATCTGGCTGAAAGTCAGGCAGATGTCAATCGGATGGATCGCGGACTACATCTGTTCGTTGATGCGGTCCAACAGTACGTTTACCCATCGTTATGATCTGATCGTTGGGCTCTAGGGCCCACGATCGGATCAGCCCAATATCGCCCACCTCAATGTCACCAAACCAGCGTATATCTACGTGTATGGCCACTTTAATAAGGTCTATGGCTGTAAGCATTCATGCCATATCAGCTTTATTATGATTGTGGTTCAACTACCATCTTGACCCTTCTTGCCCCACATTTTTGAATGTGGACTATATGAGAAAGGGCACTGCTGAGCTATCTAAGTCACCTTCTTGGTCCTGGCCTGAGAAAGAGTCTACTTACTTCAAAGTAAATGAACTTGAAAGGAGGGATCCATCTCCAGAAAGAATGAGAAGTGCCAGTTGCAAGGAGTAATAAAGATGGCCGATAAAAGCTGCAGACAGACCGAGTTGGCAGCTTATTGGGCCCTCCGATGGGTTTCCCCGATTGATATCTGGCCGAAAGTCGTGCAGATGTCGATCAGACGGCACTAAAAATCCCATCAGATTGCGGATCGTTGACCTCAAGGTGGGCATATCGGGGATAGATCCACTCGTTTGGCGACATCGCCAAACGAGCGTATCTCTCCATGTATGGCCACCTTAATAAGGAGAATGAGGCAAGAGCAGGCACCATTACACAGAAGAGTACCAGATTACGTATAGACCACCTCTTAGATGGTGACAACGATGGAAACAGCCAACAGAATCACAGTTGAAAGAGAGATATACCCTTAAGGGAATGGCAAATCATTTTACCTACAGTAAGTAACAACCTGAAGTTGCTCTTTGTTTGCATTTACATCTCTATAGAATGGAAGAGCCCTATGATCATGAAGTAGAACTTTATAGAGTAGTTGAAGGTCCCTAGAGGTGACATATTATACCCTGACAGTCAGGCAGCTTGGTCAAGCTTGGCTCAATCTGGTCATGTATGGACAGCTTTAGACATTTATGGGGTAATGAAATAAAAAATAATTAATGGAACATATTCCCAACCAACCATAAAGCTCTTTGACGGGAACCCTTGATGTTAGGGCAGATGAAAAAGCTCCCTTCCCATACAGTAAAGGAAAAAATGGTGCAGTCCAAATAACAGAAATGTACAACCCCTCCTCAACAACTGAATCAAATTTCATAGGAAAAGCGCAGCATGATGTGGAGCCAATGAAACTGAATAAGCTACAGTTCCTTGATAATCGATTATTTCTTCTATAGACCTTCAAAAAGTGTAAGTACTACCATCCAACCAGTTACCCCCCTCTCCTCTGCGTTTATTTCAATATAAACTTTGTTGTCTCCTCTGAGAAGCTAGAAGGTACAAGTGGGGTCATAAAGGACCAACGCACTGGTCCGTGGTGGGAGAAGAAGAACACCATGTTTGTTTTGTTCAGTTTATTTAGCCTGACAGCCCCAACAATTCCTCATCTGTACCGTGCACTGGCTGACATGGTGCCTCAACAGAAATCTGTCCAATCAATGAACCAAGACATTGGTCAGAATGGTCCGGCCAACATACATAGGCTAAAAGTTGTGTATGATTTTACTGGTATGTGTATGGGAACATAACCCTGAAGCTGAGAACCCTAAACATAAACAATGAACCATGAAGCTGAGAAACCTTTTCCTGCTAATCTGGATGTTTTGTTGATGTATATTCAGTTTGTTTGACTTGTCTCTGTCTCTCTCCACTTTTGGGAAGTTACACCTCGGCCACAAGAATAAACCCAAATAATGACCCGAGAGTGTTCTACCTCAGCCAGGAGTGTGGGACGGATATCACCATGAACGAAGTTGTGGAAAATACCAACAATGCTCATTTCCCACCATCCACCTCCTCGGATTTAATGGACTTTGAAAGGTAGATATGGTTGACGCTTGGTGTTTAGTATGTCAGATATACTATAAAAACATAAGACTTGGGGTTTCTGCCTTGAGAATTAGCTTGAGTACAAAAAGCCACAGGGATGAATTGAACCAATGAGGTCACGTGGTAGAACCTAGTGGAACAACCACAGCACAAAATGTTGACCATGTAGATGCCCTTAGGGCTCTGGAACATGAGGTGTTTCAAAACTGCTGGGGAGCACTTGCCATAGACAAGTAGCCCACATTCATATTGATATCAGGCCAATGGCTACTTGCACCAATGCATACTACTGTCATTGGGTAGAGATCTAAGGGCTGTTTTGGTGTATTCATCTGAAATACAGAGTATTGCCCAAGTGCCATAGTTCTCTTGAGATAAACTTTAGTCCTGTTGACTCTCAAATATCCCCAGCTTGGTCACACTATACATGACCATAAGCATGACCTCCCTGCCCTGTACTGTACCTGTGCATAAAATGATTTCTTCAGCAAGTTCCTGTGGATACATTGTGGAATAACTCTGCTTCTGTGTAGGTATCTGCAGTACTACCAGCAGACTATGGACACTCTGGTGGAGAATAGGATTATATCCCAAGAGGATGTCTCCCACCATGTTGTCTCCAAAGCTGTTTCCGACGTGTGGCAAGACCTTGTGCAAGAGGGCAAGGTAGAACTGTACCTGAAGGGCTGTCAGCAAGCTCGGATGGCTGCCCGCACCCTGGTCTGCTTGGAGAATATGGGCTTTGCCGAAACTTCTGTTCCGTACATCGGTGCTGATAGTCAAGAAGCCACTAGCTCAATCTTGTCATCTACTCCCTTGGAGGTAACATCATAGACTTTATGGAGATCACCATAACCTTTACATTTACTTTTAGAGTAGAGAAGACAGAAGAATGCTAAGCCACTTTGCAGTTGAACTTCATTGTTTGCTTTTAGCAATTGGTAGCACTTGCAAAAATATTCTTTAAATTGTCCCAGTAGATGTGTGCATCAGCTTTGAGTTTTTATTTTGGGGCAAAGGCTTCAGGGGTTGTGAGATTTTCCTATATTTTCCAGATACTTTTTGAGGACGCTCTGGATATCGCTTCCGGGATTCTAGACCAAAGCAATGCTCAAGATGTAGCCACCCCCAGGTAATAATATCTCAGGTAGATGTATTTAGAAATCCATGTTGTTGGTTAAAGGGTTGACCCGTACCATGTTGTGGGCTTTTTAGGAAATGGGGATTAGGTCTGTAGGGGAAGAGATGGAGTATAAGGGGTTGGGGGCAAACTAGGAGGCGAAACAGGGCGGGCCAAGGGCGAAATGATTGAGGATTATAAATTTACTTGCAAGAACAAAATGGAAAATTTGCAATACTGGCCCCAGACTTGTGTGGACTATGGACTTGGACTTTTGCTTGTATATTGAATGCACCTTCCTTTTACAGGTATGTTCCATATATCCCCGCTAGGGATTTAAGGGTTGACCCAAAACCTGTGGGTCGGGCGGGTTTGGGTTGACATCTGGTGCTGATTTGGGTTGGACTGGGGAAAAACGAAGTCTCCGCTGCTCCCAAACATTCCCTCTACTGCAACTAGAAGTCCTGCAGGAAATAAGACTCAATGCCAGGGAACATGGGCATGATCTCTATATGTATTCCTATTATATTAGAGTTTGACGTCTCCCCTAAATCCCCCATCAAAGGGTTGTTGACTTAATTGTTAGTATGATGTAGAGAGGGATATTCTGAGACAGTTTTGCAATTGGCTTTCATTTTTTATTATCTGTGGTTTTTGACTTATTTAGCTTTTTATTCAGCAGCTCTCCAGTTTGCAATTTCAGTCATCTGGTTGCTAGGGTCCAAATTCCCCTAGCAACCATGCTCTGATTTAAATAAGAGACTGGAATATGAATAGGAGAGGACCTGGATAGAAAAAAACAGTAATAAAAAGTAGCAGTAACTATAAATATGTAGCTTTACAGAGCATTTGTTTTTTTTAGATGGGGTCAGTGACCCCCCCTTTGAATGCTTTAAAGAGTCAGAAGAAAAAGGAAATTAATGAAAAAACTTTAAAAAAATTTAAAAATTGCTTAGAAAGTTGCTTAGAATCGGCCACTCTATAGCACCCTTAAAGTTAACACTCATTTAATGCTGTAATATTATTCTTTTTCAGTTCTCCGTGGGAGTGGCAGCAAGCAGACCGTCTTCTTTACAGTCGCGTCATTGATTTTCTCAAGACCTGCCTTTGTTCTTACCCACAGGTAATGGTACTTATGGTGCAGGTATGGAATCTGTTATCCAGAAATTAGGGGAAGGTTCTCTCTCATAGACTCCATTTTCTCCAAATTTTTACATTGGGATCACTGAACTTCCTATATATTTATCTTTATTCCCTATTAATAACATTGGGATCACTGACCTTCCCATATATTTATCTTTATTCCCTATTAATAACATTGGGATCACTGACCTTCCTATATATTTATCTTTATTCCCTATTAATAACATTGGGATCACTGACCTTCCTATATATTTATCTTTATTCCCTATTAATAACATTGGGATCACTGGCCTTCCTATATATTTATCTTTATTCCCTATTAATAACATTGGGATCATATCACTGACCTTCCTATATATTTATCTTTATTCCCTATTAATAACATTGGGATCACTGACCTTCCTATATATTTATCTTTATTCCCTATTAATAACATTGGGATCACTGACCTTCCTATATATTTATCTTTATTCCCTATTAATAACATTGGGATCACTGACCTTCCTATATATTTATCTTTATTCCCTATTAATAACATTGGGATCACTGGCCTTCCTATATATTTATCTTTATTCCCTATTAATAACATTGGGATCACTGACCTTCCTATATATTTATCTTTATTCCCTATTAATAACATTGGGATCACTGACCTTCCTATATATTTATCTTTATTCCCTATTAATAACATTGGGATCACTGACCTTCCTATATATTTATCTTTATTCCCTATTAATAACATTGGGATCACTGACCTTCCTATATATTTATCTTTATTCCCTATTAATAACATTGGGATCACTGGCCTTCCTATATATTTATCTTTATTCCCTATTAATAACATTGGAATCAACCATCATTTTTACCGAGCAGGCCAGTAAAATACCGGTCAGGTGACGACCCTAGTCATTAAAGGTATGAAGATCCAAATTACAGAAAGATATGAAAACCCCGGTCCTGAGCATTCTGGATAACAGGTCACATACCTGTACTGTATTATTCGTGTATACCATTGGTCCCCAACCTTTTTTTGGCCGGTGTAAGGGTCGGGAGGGGTTTGGTAGGGGGCAGCGGCAACTTTGCATCCAATTCGGGTGCACCGGTGTCCAATTTGGCGCGCCATTTTAGCGGACTAGGCTTAGTTCAGGACTATCTGCGACTCGGTGTTTGGGGACCCCTGGTGTATACAACGTGGGAGGAACCAATTCAACTTTCACCCACCAATCAGAAACATATTCTGCCCCTTGCTATTGCCAACTGGGCTATAGTTATGTGTACTATTTATTTAGGCCCCAATGTTCTTATTAGCAGGCCTTCTCTATAGTATAGGCCCAATGATTCCTTCACTATTCCACCCTATGATTTTCTACTCATAGGAGGAGACAAAACTGCAGTGCACCTACCTGCCTACCCCTGTGTTCCTCTACTACCAGAATGCAGAGCAGCCGTACATCAACATGGCGCCCCCCAACTACTCCCAAGATGCATCACTGCAGTACAACAGCACGGCCGCCCCTATGATGGTTTACTCCCAGGGCGCCCTGTTGCCATACGCCTGCACAAACCCCCCTGAGCATAACCGTCTGCAAAATGGGGTGCAGTTCTGCAACGGCGACGAGGTGCGGCTCATCTGCACAGAAACGCTCGACGATGACTTGTAACGGTTTGGCGTTTCTTTTGCCTTAAGTTGCTACAATTCCCTGTTTTTTGTTTTCGAGGGCAAACTATTCAATAATAATGTTTTAAAATCAAAAATATATCTTTTATTCTATTGGTACACAGCTCAGTTGTTTTGGGAGCTGTATCTGTTTGGGGCCACTAGGTGTGCCGTTTCATTGCTGCCTATGCTGAATGTACATTCATGGAAGCTTAAAGGGATTATTTGGGTAAAACTGTTCTGTTATTGCCATTGTTATTGGTCCATGGGAGTAAAAGGGAAAGCAGGAGTTAATAAAAGACCCCATTCTTCTGTATGACGACTGCACCCCTTTGTGTAAGCGCAGACCTACAATTGTTAAATTCTTCTGCTGAATAGGGAATAATGTTCCAAATTAAATCCTGTCTCTACAGTAAATCCACTACTTACTGTACAGATACAAGATGTCAGACTCGGGGTTACACATTCACCATTAAACTGAAAAATTGTAACACGCTGGAATCTGATGGCAAGTTCATAAACTTTAGTTTGGATTCATGACAAAGTACAAATAATGTCTCACATGTAAAGGGTTAAACATGGAAAAAAATAAAGAGTTTTATGGTTCCTAAGGTGGTCCTTTTTTTTTTTGTAAGAGCACTGCATTTGGAATTTGATAAAGGGGGATGACTGTTCCTGCTGAATTGTGCTTAGTACAGGGAATACCTATGCTGCCATAGTTTTATGGGATCTCTCTGTACAGACTATGAGCAAACTTAGGGGCTGTTCCTGCTGAATTGTGCTTAGTACAGGGAATACCTATGCTGCCATAGTTTTATGGGATCTCTCTGTACAGACTATGAGCAAACTTAGGGACTGTTCCTGCTGAATTGTGCTTAGTACAGGGGAATACCTATGCTGCCATAGTTTTATGGGATCTCTCTGTACAGACTATGAGCAAACTTAGGGGACTGTTCCTGCTGAATTGTGCTTAGTACAGGGAATACCTATGCTGCCATAGTTTTATGGGATCTCTCTGTACAGACTATAAGCAAACTTAGGGGCTGTTCCTGCTGAATTGTGCTTAGTACAGGGGAATACCTATGCTGCCATAGTTTTATGGGATCTCTCTGTACAGACTATAAGCAAACTTAGGGGACTGTTCCTGCTGAATTGTGCTTAGTACAGGGAATACCTATGCTGCCATAGTTTTATGGGATCTCTTTATACAGACTATGAGCAAACTTAGGGGCTATTCCTGCTGAATTGTGCTTAGTACAGGGAATACCTATGCTGCCATAGTTTTATGGGATCTCTCTGTACAGACTATGAGCAAACTTAGGGACTGTTCCTGCTGAATTGTGCTTAGTACAGGGGAATACCTATGCTGCCATAGTTTTATGGGATCTCTGTACAGACTATGAGCAAACTTAGGGACTGTTCCTGCTGAATTGTGCTTAGTACAGGGAATACCTATGCTGCCATAGTTTTATGGGATCTCTCTGTACAGACTATAAGCAAACTTAGGGACTGTTCCTGCTGAATTGTGCTTAGTACAATACAGGGAATACCTATGCTGCCATAGTTTTATGGGATCTCTGTACAGACTATGAGCAAACTTAGGGACTGTTCCTGCTGAATTGTGCTTAGTACAGGGGAATACCTGTGCTGCCATAGTTTTATGGGATCTCTCTGTACAGACTATAAGCAAACTTAGGGGACTGTTCCTGCTGAATTGTGCTTAGTACAGGGAATACCTATGCTGCCATAGTTTTATGGGATCTCTTTATACAGACTATGAGCAAACTTAGGGGCTGTTCCTGCTGAATTGTGCTTAGAACAGGGAATACCTATGCTGCCATAGTTTTATGGGATCTCTGTACAGACTATGAGCAAACTTAGGGACTGTTCCTGCTGAATTGTGCTTAGTACAGGGAATACCTATGCTGCCATAGTTTTATGGGATCTCTCTGTACAGACTATAAGCAAACTTAGGGACTGTTCCTGCTGAATTGTGCTTAGTACAATACAGGGAATACCTATGCTGCCATAGTTTTATGGGATCTCTGTACAGACTATGAGCAAACTTAGGGACTGTTCCTGCTGAATTGTGCTTAGTACAATACAGGGAATACCTATGCTGCCATAGTTTTATGGGATCTCTGTACAGACTATGAGCAAACTTAGGGACTGTTCCTGCTGAATTGTGCTTAATACAGGGGAATACCTATGCTGCCATAGTTTTATGGGATCTCTCTGTACAGACTATGAGCAAACTTAGGGGACTGTTCCTGCTGAATTGTGCTTAGTACAGGGGAATGCCTATGCTGCCATAGTTTTATGGGATCTCTCTGTACAGACTATGAGCAAACTTAGGGGACTGTTCCTGCTGAATTGTGCTTAGTACAGGGGAATACCTATGCTGCCATAGTTTTATGGGATCTCTTTGTACAGACTATGAGCAAACTTAGGGGCTGTTCCTGCTGAATTGTGCTTAGTACAGGGAATACCTATGCTGCCATAGTTTTATGGGATCTCTCTGTACAGACTATAAGCAAACTTAGGGGCTGTTCCTGCTGAATTGTGCTTAGTACAGGGAATACCTATACTGCCATAGTTTTATGGGATCTCTGTACAGACTATGAGCAAACTTAGGGGACTGTTCCTGCTGAATTGTGCTTAGTACAGGGGAATACCTATGCTGCCATAGTTTTATGGGATCTCTCTGTACAGACTATGAGCAAACTTAGGGGACTGTTCCTGCTGAATTGTGCTTAGTACAGGGAATACCTATGCTGCCATAGTTTTATGGGATCTCTCTGTACAGACTATAAGCAAACTTAGGGACTGTTCCTGCTGAATTGTGCTTAGTACCAGGGAATACCTATGCTGCCATAGTTTTATGGGATCTCTCTGTACAGACTATGAGCAAACTTAGGGACTGTTCCTGCTGAATTGTGCTTAGTACAGGGAATGCCTATGATGCCATAGTTTTATGGGATCTCTCTGTACAGACTATGAGCAAACTTAGGGGTCTGTTCCTGCTGAATTGTGCTTAGTATGAGTTCAGGTTAAAATTTGAGTGACCCTTGCAGGTTCGTGTTGGGTGCTGGTAAGACTGGAGAATTAAAGTCCTCCTGTGCTCCTGAAAATTCCCTGACTTGAAACAGAGCAGGAGGATGTGCTACCAGAATTCCCAATTATATTTCTATATACAAAATAGCTCAGTATAAATATATTCAACTCATTAAATGGGTTTTAATTGCTCTGCATCGTATATATCTGTATATTAACACTTTGTAAAAAAAACAAATTAGGATTCCCAATGCTCCCATATCATTCATGTAAGCAAATGCATTTTTTTTATATATATTATATATATATATATTTATATTATAACATAGAGCCCCGGGAATAACTACAGGGGCTGTGACTGTATCTGGGCCCTGAGACACCAGAGGGGCCCCGCAGACACTAGGGATTTGATTTTTTCAGCACAAAATAAAATAAAGCCGGCGGAGGGATCGTCCCATGAGCTGCACCAGAAGGTTTGTAGGAAAAGAATGGGGCAAGAAACTGTTAGTGACAAGTGGCAACCAGTAGGGGGAGCCCTAGTCCTATTTCTTCTCCAGACTGAATGGGCTTCTAGTAATGCCAGGTGTTATTGGGCAGGAATTCATCAGGTAACTAGTATATCGCCCCCTCCTGGTGACAGTATGGAACCACTTTTTACATCCAAGTCCCAGACTTTCAGTGACGGCTCTCGGTGTAGTCATTAAGGTCTCCATTTTCTGGGGTGACTGTTAAACTCCGTTTTCTGGGTTTAGGGCAGAATGGAATGTATCTGAGCCAGGACCCGGTGCAGCACTTGCTTCCGATGCCAAACGGAAGGTCGTAAACTTCCCCGATATCTAAACAGTCATCGGTCTCGCCGTGAGCTTCATTCCAGGCAATTAAACCGCGCTCTTCCTTTGTTCCTAGTGGGGCATTAGTGGAGAAGAATAATCATGTGCAGTCCTTCACTTATCACTAGGAGACACAGACTTGTACCTGCCCTCCATATCTCTCTGTACAGACTATGAGCAAACTTAGGGGCTGTTCCTGCTGAATTGTGCTTAGTACAGGGAATACCTATGTGCCATAGTTTTATGGGATCTCTCTGTACAGACTATGAGCAAACTTAGGGGACTGTTCCTGCTGAATTGTGCTTAGTACAGGGGAATACCTATGTTGTCATAGTTTTATGGGATCTCTCTGTACAGACTATGAGCAAACTTAGGGGACTGTTCCTGCTGAATTGTGCTTAGTACAGGGAATACCTATGCTGCCATAGTTTTATGGGATCTCTCTGTACAGACTATGAGCAAACTTAGGGACTGTTCCTGCTGAATTGTGCTTAGTACAGGGGAATACCTATGCTGCCATAGTTTTATGGGATCTCTCTGTACAGACTATGAGTAAACTTAGGGGCTGTTCCTGCTGAATTGTGCTTAGTACAGGGAATACCTATGTGCCATAGTTTTATGGGATCTCTCTGTACAGACTATGAGCAAACTTAGGGGGCTGTTTCTACTGAATTGTGCTTAGTACAGGGGAATACCTATGCTGTCATAGTTTTATGTGATCTCTCTGTACAGACTATGAGCAAACTTAGGGGCTGTTCCTGCTGAATTGTGCTTAGTACAGGGAATACCTATGCTGCCATAGTTTTATGGGATCTCTCTGTACAGACTATGAGCAAACTTAGGGGATGTTCCTGCTGAATTGTGCTTAGTACAGGGAATACCTATGCTGCCATAGTTTTATGGGATCTCTCTGTACAGACTATGAGCAAACTTAGGGGATGTTCCTGCTGAATTGTGCTTAGTACAGGGAATACCTATGCTGCCATAGTTTTATGGGATCTCTCTGTACAGACTATGAGCAAACTTAGGGACTGTTCCTGCTGAATTGTGCTTAGTACAGGGGATACCTATGCTGCGTTAGATCACGTGACATTATACCCTGTGCACACTTACCTGCAGGCCCGGACTGACAATCTGTCAGTTCGGGCAATTTCCCGAAGGGCCACTCCATTTTTTTGTGAAATGGGCCTCTGCTTTATGGCGATTTGAGGTAGAGAGACTTTACAGCGTGCAGCCGTGCACGCTGTGATTCTCCTTCACAGACACAGCAAGCAGCTGCATGTTCCTTCCTCCTCCCTCCTCCCATCTCCTAAGATTAGTCAGGAAGTCAAAGTCCCTCTGATTGGCCAGCAGACGGGGTGGGAGGAGTCTGAGAGTTCCGTGCTGTTTCAGGAAGCTCCTAGGAGAGGTAGGGGTGTCTGTGTTTGTGTCTCTGTGTGTGTGTGTCTCTCTGTGTTTGTGTCTTTGTGTTTGGGTTCCCTGTGTTTGTGTTTCCCTGTGTTTGTGTGTGTCTCTGTGTGTTTCTTTCGGTGTGTGTCTGTGTTTATGTGTGTCTCTGTGTGTTTGTGTGTCTCTGTGTGTGTTTCCCTGTGTTTGTGTGTGTCTCTCTGTGTTTTTGTGTCTTTTTGTGTGTGTGTGTGTGTGTCTCTTTGTGTGTCTCTCTGTGTTTGTGTGTCTTTTTATGTGTGTGTTTGTGTGTGTCTCTGTGTGTGTTTCTTTGTGTGTGTGTTTGTGTGTGTGTCTCTCTGTGTTTGTGTGTGTTTTTGTGTGTGTTGTGTCTCTGTGTGTGCATCTCTCTGTGTTTGTGTGTCTCTTTGTGTGTGTGTGTTTGTGTCTGTGTGTGTATGTTTACACGTGGGCTGCTTGGTTTGTTTTTTGCCCGGGCTGCTTTTTGCTCCCAGTCCGGCTCTGCTTACCTGGTATGGTGTTATCCAGAAAAAAGCCTAAGAATCCCCCCACAAACATTCCCGTTGTTAGAAGCACGAGGATGACTTGGTCTAGTTCCGTGATCCCTAAGGAGAGATCAGAGCTTAGTAATAGTTTTCATTACAAGCATTGACATTAGCAGTTTTAACCCCCCCTACTCTAATATAATGAAATTGAAAAGCGATAGCGCCACCTGCTGATCATTTCTGAGCACAAGTTCCCTCTAAAATCAACTCACCTGTTTCCAATAAGGCTGCATTCTGGTTTACCCAGTTAGGGATGGTGAGCCCCGAAAATATAGAGAATCCTGCAATAAATATGTTCCTGGACGAGTTCATGTCTGCAAACTGCCAAATTAATAGACAACAAAGGAATAATGAGGCAGCGGAATATACAGGGACCGTATATTCTATTACTTACTATTCATGTCAATGAATTTACCTGCAAATTGGAAATTCCCACGGCTGCTATGACCCCGAACATCACCAGAAACATTCCCCCGATCACCGGCGTTGGAATGGTGGCAAAAAAGGCTCCAATTTTACCAAAAATTCCCATGAGGAGCATCAGGACCCCTCCCACAATGATCACCATGCGGCTTCCAACCTGCAAGAAAAGGAATTGAAATGAAGGGGTAGTTATCCTTTAATGTATGTTACATACTGCACTATTGACAACTTTTCAGTTGGTCTTCATTTTTTATAGTGTTTGAATTTTTTGCTTTTTTTATTCCTTATTTTCTACTTACCCTGGTGATTCCCAAAGCTCCCACGTTTTCACTGTACGATGTGGTGCCGTTCCCTGTCCCCCAGGCCCCAGCCAGGAGGCAGCCAATCCCTTCTATCCCTATGCCTCTATTTATGGCGTGTTTAGGAGGAGGAGGGGCCCCAGAGAGTCGGGCACATGCGTGATAATCTCCAACAGACTCCACCATGGAGGATATAACACCAGCCAAAATTCCAAACACTCCAGCCAGGCTGATGGTCGGAAGCCCCCACTGGCCTAGAACAAACAGAAAAGATCTAAGGTTAATTCAACTATGCCTATAGTAACAGTGGATAATAGTCTCTGGGAAGGGAGTGTGACTGTGGGATAGCAGGTATAGTAGGGAGAGATGGTGCCTATAGTAACAGTGGATAATAGTCTCTGGGAAGGGAGTGTGACTGTGGGATAGCAGGTATAGTAGGGAGAGATGGTGCCTATAGTAACAGTGGATAATAGTCTCTGGGAAGGGAGTGTGACTGTGGGATAGCAGGTATAGTAGGGAGAGATGGTGTCTATAGTAACAGTGGATAATAGTCTCTGGGAAGGGAGTGTGACTGTGGGATAGCAGGTATAGTAGGGAGAGATGGTGCCTATAGTAACAGTGGATAATAGTCTCTGGGAAGGGAGTGTGACTGTGGGATAGCAGGTATAGTAGGGAGAGATGGTGCCTATAGTAACAGTGGATAATAGTCTCTGGGAAGGGAGTGTGACTGTGGGATAGCAGGTATAGTAGGGAGAGATGTTGTCTATAGTAACAGTGGATAATAGTCTCTGGGAAGGGAGTGTGACTGTGGGATAGCAGGTATAGTAGGGAGAGATGGTGCCTATAGTAACAGTGGATAATAGTCTCTGGGAAGGGAGTGTGACTGTGGGATAGCAGGTATAGTAGGGAGAGATGGTGTCTATAGTAACAGTGGATAATAGTCTCTGGGAAGGGAGTGTGACTGTGGGATAGCAGGTATAGTAGGGAGAGATGGTGTCTATAGTAACAGTGGATAATAGTCTCTGGGAAGGGAGTGTGACTGTGGGATAGCAGGTATAGTAGGGAGAGATGGTGCCTATAGTAACAGTGGATAATAGTCTCTGGGAAGGGAGTGTGACTGTGGGATAGCAGGTATAGTAGGGAGAGATGGTGTCTATAGTAACAGTGGGATAATAGTCTCTGGGAAGGGAGTGTGACTGTGGGATAGCAGGTATAGTAGGGAGAGATGGTGTCTATAGTAACAGTGGATAATAGTCTCTGGGAAGGGAGTGTGACTGTGGGATAGCAGGTATAGTAGGGAGAGATGGTGCCTATAGTAACAGTGGATAATAGTCTCTGGGAAGGGAGTGTGACTGTGGGATAGCAGGTATAGTAGGGAGAGATGGTGTCTATAGTAACAGTGGATAATAGTCTCTGGGAAGGGAGTGTGACTGTGGGATAGCAGGTATAGTAGGGAGAGATGGTGCCTATAGTAACAGTGGATAATAGTCTCTGGGAAGGGAGTGTGACTGGGGGATAGCAGGTATAGTAGGGAGAGATGGTGCCTATAGTAACAGTGGATAATAGTCTATGGGAAGGGAGTGTGACTGTGGGATAGCAGGTATAGTAGGGAGAGATGGTGCCTATAGTAACAGTGGATAATAGTCTCTGGGAAGGGAGTGTGACTGTGGGATAGCAGGTATAGTAGGGAGAGATGGTGTCTATAGTAACAGTGGATAATAGTCTCTGGGAAGGGAGTGTGACTGTGGGATAGCAGGTATAGTAGGGAGAGATGGTGCCTATAGTAACAGTGGATAATAGTCTCTGGGAAGGGAGTGTGACTGTGGGATAGCAGGTATAGTAGGGAGAGATGGTGCCTATAGTAACAGTGGATAATAGTCTCTGGGAAGGGAGTGTGACTGTGGGATAGCAGGTATAGTAGGGAGAGATGGTGCCTATAGTAACAGTGGATAATAGTCTCTGGGAAGGGAGTGTGACTGTGGGATAGCAGGTATAGTAGGGAGAGATGGTGTCTATAGTAACAGTGGATAATAGTCTTTGGGAAGGGAGTGTGACTGTGGGATAGCAGGTATAGTAGGGAGAGATGGTGCCTATAGTAACAGTGGATAATAGTCTTTGGGAAGGGAGTGTGACTGTGGGATAGCAGGTATAGTAGGGAGAGATGGTGTCTATAGTAACAGTGGATAATAGTCTTTGGGAAGGGAGTGTGACTGTGGGATAGCAGGTATAGTAGGGAGAGATGGTGCCTATAGTAACAGTGGATAATAGTCTCTGGGAAGGGAGTGTGACTGTGGGATAGCAGGTATAGTAGGGAGAGATGGTGTCTATAGTAACAGTGGATAATAGTCTCTGGGAAGGGAGTGTGACTGTGGGATAGCAGGTATAGTAGGGAGAGATGGTGTCTATAGTAACAGTGGATAATAGTCTCTGGGAAGGGAGTGTGACTGTGGGATAGCAGGTATAGTAGGGAGAGATGGTGCCTATAGTAACAGTGGATAATAGTCTCTGGGAAGGGAGTGTGACTGTGGGATAGCAGGTATAGTAGGGAGAGATGGTGTCTATAGTAACAGTGGGATAATAGTCTCTGGGAAGGGAGTGTGACTGTGGGATAGCAGGTATAGTAGGGAGAGATGGTGTCTATAGTAACAGTGGATAATAGTCTCTGGGAAGGGAGTGTGACTGTGGGATAGCAGGTATAGTAGGGAGAGATGGTGCCTATAGTAACAGTGGATAATAGTCTCTGGGAAGGGAGTGTGACTGTGGGATAGCAGGTATAGTAGGGAGAGATGGTGTCTATAGTAACAGTGGATAATAGTCTCTGGGAAGGGAGTGTGACTGTGGGATAGCAGGTATAGTAGGGAGAGATGGTGCCTATAGTAACAGTGGATAATAGTCTCTGGGAAGGGAGTGTAACTCAGGGATAGCAGGTATAGTAGGGAGAGAGATGTAGTTTATGAGATGTCATAGAATAGTTAGAAGGCAATAGGTGCATATACCTTTGGTTTATAGACAGAGTTATAAAAACAATATTATGTAAGAAAACAATATTTTGAGATCACATAACATTATATCCTCAATTGCATTTTATTGCAGAGCTGCTATTAAGACAAATCTCCAGGATGCCTTTATATTAATGTATAGATCACATGCAGTGAAGGATTCTAGGTTGGGCCAATAAAGATTACGGGGAGATTATGGACAAAAACATGAATCTTTCCTCATATAAGGGAAGGAGGTTACTGTAAGTTCATCACAACCAGCACCCAACCTCACCCAGTCCAATCATACAACTAAGGGAACAGATATCTGCAACTATCACTATTATTTAAGGTTATTCCATAATCAGTATCAAGGATTTATCCTTCGGTGAACCAGAGTCTGGCGCCGTTTCATTGCTGCTCTATGGAGAAACTGCACATGGTGGTGACAAGTGGTACTGCAAGTAAATAAGTAAGTAAATAGTCCATCAAATAGAAACCACACTCACAGGTCTTAAATATTTTTTGGATATATATATATATATATATATATATATATATATATATATATATATATATTTAAACACACACATTATCACATTATCCAGAATGCTCGGGACAACGGCTTTTCTGGATAAAGGATTTTTCCATAATTTGGATCTTCATACCCTAAGTCTACTAGAAAACCATGTAAACATTACAGGCTGGTTTTGTTTCCTATAAGGATTAATTGTACTGGTATGGGACCTGTTATCCAGGATGCTTAGGAACTAGGGTTTTCCGGATAATGGACCTTTCCGTAATTTGGATCTTCGTACCTTAAGTCTACTAGAAAATCATGTAAATATTAAATAAACCCAATAGGCTGGTGTTGCTTCCTATAAGGATTCATTGTTGTACAGGTATGGGACCTGTTATCCAGAATGCTCGGAACATGGGCTTTTCCGGATAACGGATCCTTCCATAATTTGGATCTCCATGCCTTAAGTCGACTAGAAAATCATGTAAACATTAAATAAACTCAACAGTCTGCTTTTGCTTCCCATAAGGATTTATTGTACAGGTATGGGACCTGTTATCCAGAATGCTCGGGATCTGGGGTCTTCTGGACAACAAATCTTTCCTTAATTTGGATCTTCTTACCTTAAGTCTACTAGAAAATCATGGAATACGTTAAATAAAGCCAATAGGCTGGTTTTGCTTCCAATAAGGATTAATTATATCTTAGTTGGGATCAAGTACACATATGGGACCTGTTAACCAGAATGCTTAGGGAACTAGGGTTTTCCGGATAACCGATCTTTCTGTAATTTGGATCTTTGTACCTTAAGTCTACTAGAAAATCATGGAATACGTTAAATAAACCCAATAGGCTGGTTTTGCTTCCAATAAGGATTAATTATATCTTAGTTGGGATCAAGTACACATATGGGACCTGTTAACCAGAATGCTTAGGGAACTAGGGTTTTCCGGATAACCGATCTTTCTGTAATTTGGATCTTTGTACCTTAAGTCTACTAGAAAATCATGGAATACGTTAAATAAATCCAATAGGCTGCTTCCAATAAGGATTAATTACGTATATCTTAGTTGGAATCAAGTACAAGCGACTGTTTTATTATAACACAGAAAAAGGAAATCATTTTTAAAATGATTCGGATTATTTTGATAAAAGTGGAGTGGCCTTTCCGTAATTTCCGAGCTTTCTGGATAACGGGTTTGCAGATATGAATAGGCAGCGTAACCCTTCTGTATCTTGGAAATATGTGAGATTCTATGATCAAAGTACGGCACAACCTTTGCCTTGTTATTGGGAAGATAAAACGTTTGCCATTTAAGAAGCCCTAACACAGCAAATAACTTGAGTTCAGGGTTACGGAAAGAGGTTTTGCGTGTTCTTATCTGCCACTATGTTCTATATAGTTATAAGGACATACGTGTGGGGTTTAGGCCTGTAGGGGGCATCATATCTACAGACTACCCTGTACCTCCCTGCTCAGCCCAAGAAGTAGTTTATTGTCAGAGCCGAAGAAGTGATATTATTTATTTACACTACTCGGGTACACGGCAGCAACAGGGATGGCGCAACTCAAGTCTTACCAACCAGATAAAACATAGCCTGGAGGACCTTCACAGACGTTACCTGGGTAGGGAACGCGGAACCAAGGAGCTTCATCTAAAACCATCCCTTTAATGTCCGTCCGTGCGAAATAACCATAGCTCTCCGGTTTATTTGGCAAGACGTTGGTGAGCGTCAAGATGAAGCAGATGATCCAGGAGATGGAGATCCCAAGGAGAACCTGTTGAAAAGGATTATTCCCCTTTATTTATAAATCTTGCCCTGTTATACCACAGCACCCTTGCCGGTGACCAGATTTAAAGGGTTTGTTCCCCTTTAAATTAACTGTTATTATGCTGTAGAGCAGGAGTCCCCAACCTTTTTTCACACCGAGAGCCACATTCAAATGTAAGAAGAGTTAGGAAGCAACACAAGCATGAAAATGATCCTGCGGTGCCAAATAAGGGCTGTGATTGGCTATTTGGAAGCCCCTATGTGGACTGCAGCCTATAGGAGGCTCTGATTGAGCTTTTTGTGCAGCAGCAATCCAGTTTGCGATTTCAGCAGCTGTCTGGTTGCTAGGGTCCAAATTAACCTAGCAACCCGGCAGTGGTTTAAAGGGGATGTTCACATGTACTTGCCCCACGTTAGGCTGAGATTTAAGGGGTTGCTTACCTTTAAATGAACCTTTAGTATGATGTAGACAATGATATTGGTTTTCATTTTTAATTATTTGTGGTTTTTGACTTATTTAGCTTTTTATTCAGCCACTTTTTAGTTCTGCAATCTGGTTGCTAAGGCCCAAATTTCCCTAGCAACCATGCATTAATTTGAATAAGAGACTGGAATATGAATAGGGGAGGCCTGAATAGAAAGATGAGTAATAAAAAGTAACAATAACAATACATTTGTAGCATTACTGAGCATTTGTTTTTTAGATGAGGTCAGTGATACCCATTTGAAAGCTGGAAAGAAGAAGTCAAATCATTCAAAAAGTATTGAGAAAAAATTAAGACCAATTGAAAAGTTGCTTTGTTTGCAATTTCAGCCGTCTGGTTGCTAGGGTCCAAATTACCCTAGCAACCATGCATTGATTTGAATAAGAGACTGGAATATGAATAGGAGAGGCCTGAATAGAAAGATAAGTAATAAAAAGTAGCAATAACAATACATTTGTGGCCTTACAGAGCATTTGTTTTTTTAAGATGGGGTCAGTGACCCTCATTTGAAAGCCGAGAAGAGTCAGAGAAAGAAGGCAAATGTTTAAAAAACCTATAAAAATAAATAATGAAGACCAATTGAAAGGTTGCTTAGAATGTGCCATTCTATAACACTAAAAGTAAACTTAAAAGTGAATTACTCCTTTAAAAAAGAGAGACAGTAATAGGAGTGGAGGAGGGCCTTAATAGAAAGATAAGTAATAAAGGTAACAAAACTGTAGCCTCATGCAGTAATAGTTTTTTGGCTACAGGGGTCAGTGACCCCCAGATGAAAGCTGAAAAAAGTCTGAAGAAGCAGCCAAATATTTCAAACACAATGAAAAATGAAGACCAATTGAAAAGTTGCTAGGAATTGGCCATTCTAAACCTTTAAAAAATAAATACTACATGATAACCTGAAGTTGAACCCTTTAACGACTATGGAGATGAGGAGATATGAATCACGACTCACTGGGAATATCTGGAAGAGATAAAGTCTGGAACAGGTAAACTTCCTCTCGGCTCTTGAGTACACTGGGACGGGCAGAGGGATGTTCCTCATATACTGGGAGAATAAAACTATGAAAAATGTTGTCCTAAAAAGAGAAAAGTGAAAAAAAAATCAAATTTCCTTTAAAAACATTTAAGAGAAGTTTTGAAAGGGACAGAAGATTGTTGGAGATGTGGTGGGGGTTGGGTTGGCTTAGAGGCAGCTTTTGGGGGTAACCAGTTGACTTATTTGTAAGGGGGTCTAGGAGAACAGTCTGATTACATGAAAAATAAAAAAATAAAAAACATTGGTTTAATACGACTACTACTTCTGTTGCAATGAATTATCCATAAGCTCTGAGAAGAACAGCGCCCTCTTCTGGCAAGATCAATAAAGTTATGAGGGTGATGCCAGGCAGAGTCACCCAGAAAAGCCCAATGGTGCCAATGTAGCCTGGGCAGTTATGTGTGGAGGAACAGGGCGCCAGGTGGATGGGGGTGTATCGAAGGAGTAACTGGGTAGTAATGGGCAAAATCACTGAAATGTCGGGAGCAATGGCTAGCAGGCTCAGCCCGGGAGTACTTACATGGCAGAGATGCCCCAATGGGTCCCAGCATCCCGCCCCGCCGACTCAAACAGAGGCAACGCAATGAGGGTGATGGTGGGGGCAATCGTTAAAGGTCCGATGAACTTCATGAGAAACCCAATCAGCCCCGAAAATCCTACAATTATCTGGAAAAGGGAAGCTACCATGATGGCGCCTTGGACCTGAAGACAGAAAAGGGGTAACAATGTATTAAAATCGACTTGGACAGTACAGTATGAGGGTACAGCTTAGTGTGTGCCCAGAACATTCCTTCTCTGTATATTTGTATTTATACATATGGGAGGAGGAGGTGCCATATTGATTCCCTTAGACAGTACAGTATGAGGGTATAGCTTATTGTGTGCCCAGAACATTCCTTCTCTGTATATTTGTATTTATACATATGGGAGGAGGTGCCATATTGATTCCCTTAGACAGTACAGTATGAGGGTACAGCTTATTGTGTGCCCAGAACATTCCTTCTCTGTATATTTGTATTTATACATATGGGAGGAGGGAGGTGCCATATTGATTCCCTTAGACAGTACAGTATGAGGGTATAGCTTATTGTGTGCCCAGAACATTCCTTCTCTGTATATTTGTATTTATACATATGGGAGGAGGTGCCATATTGATTCCCTTAGACAGTACAGTATGAGGGTACAGCTTATTGTGTGCCCAGAACATTCCTTCTCTGTATATTTGTATTTATACATATGGGAGGAGGGAGGTGCCATATTGATTCCCTTAGACAGTACAGTATGAGGGTACAGCTTATTGTGTGCCCAGAACATTCCTTCTCTGTATATTTGTATTTATACATATGGGAGGAGGAGGCGCCATATTGATTCCCTTAGACAGTACAGTATGAGGGTATAGCTTATTGTGTGCCCAGAACATTCCTTCTCTGTATATTTGTATTTATACATATGGGAGGAGGGAGGTGCCATATTGATTCCCTTAGACAGTACAGTATGAGGGTACAGCTTATTGTGTGCCCAGAACATTCCTTCTCTGTATATTTGTATTTATACATATGGGAGGAGGAGGCGCCATATTGATTACCTTAGACAGTACAGTATGAGGGTATAGCTTATTGTGTGCCCAGAACATTCCTTCTCTGTATATTTGTATTTATACATATGGGAGGAGGAGGTGCCATATTGATTCCCTTAGACAGTACAGTATGAGGGTATAGCTTATTGTGTGCCCAGAACATTCCTTCTCTGTATATTTGTATTTATACATATGGGAGGAGGTGCCATATTGATTCCCTTAGACAGTACAGTATGAGGGTACAGCTTATTGTGTGCCCAGAACATTCCTTCTCTGTATATTTGTATTTATACATATGGGAGGAGGGAGGTGCCATATTGATTCCCTTAGACAGTACAGTATGAGGGTACAGCTTATTGTGTGCCCAGAACATTCCTTCTCTGTATATTTGTATTTATACATATGGGAGGAGGGAGGTGCCATATTGATTCCCTTAGACAGTACAGTATGAGAGTATAGCTTATTGTGTGCCCAGAACATTCCTTCTCTGTATATTTGTATTTATACATATGGGAGGAGGTGCCATATTGATTCCCTTAGACAGTACAGTATGAGGGTATAGCTTATTGTGTGCCCAGAACATTCCTTCTCTGTATATTTGTATTTATACATATGGGAGGAGAGAGGTGCCATATTGATTCCCTTAGACAGTACAGTATGAGGGTACAGCTTATTGTGTGCCCAGAACATTCCTTCTCTGTATATTTGTATTTATACATATGGGAGGAGGGAGGTGCCATATTGATTCCCTTAGACAGTACAGTATGAGAGTATAGCTTATTGTGTGCCCAGAACATTCCTTCTCTGTATATTTGTATTTATACATATGGGAGGAGGAGGCGCCATATTGATTACCTTAGACAGTACAGTATGAGGGTATAGCTTATTGTGTGCCCAGAACATTCCTTCTCTGTATATTTGTATTTATACATATGGGAGGAGGTGCCATATTGATTCCCTTAGACAGTACAGTATGAGGGTATAGCTTATTGTGTGCCCAGAACATTCCTTCTCTGTATATTTGTATTTATACATATGGGAGGAGGAGGTGCCATATTGATTCCCTTACACAGTACAGTATGAGGGTATCGCTTATTGTGTGCCCAGAACATTCCTTCTCTGTATATTTGTATTTATACATATGGGAGGAGGAGGTGCCATATTGATTCCCTTAGACAGTACAGTATGAGGGTATAGCTTATTGTATGCCCAAGGTTTTCCCTTTCTCTATATTGGTATTTATATTATATACACACATGGTGAGAGCTGCCATACTGGTTTGCTCAGCTGATCCCACGGCTTTATAGTTTTACTCAGTTCCTGGAAGCCAACAAGCCGCAGCTTCATACTTTTACCAATAAACCTCTTTGAATCGAATCAGTTAATTTCTCATCCATTATGCGGCCGTTCACTACACAATAAAGTACAATAAATGAGCGTGTCCGGGTCTCTTTGCTTGTGACACACACACGCCTATCACTAGAGTCGGCCAGGAATTGTGGGTATTAGTGGCAGTGGAAACCGAAATATAAACAGATTTCTTTCTCTGGCCAGTGGGAATAAATATACATTTCTATAGAGTCGGACTGGGACTGCGGCGAAAAAAACGAATGGGACCCTGCTGACCCATTTTGCCTGGCTATGAACTGTGGGTGCTGATCGCATGAAGTTGGGGGGTTGTGATGTTTACGAATGGGGTGGGGGGCCTCCAAGGGCCAACCCCAATGGGTTCTGGACACCCCAGTCCAACACTGCATTTATAGTTAAGATCTGTGACTTCTGCATCAAACTACTTGTTTGTAGTACAATGAGGACAGGTTTAGGGTAAACTTTCCCTTTAATTTTTCAGCTCTGAATAAGGCAAGGTGATTTTGCTGCTGCTTGTTGGTCATGTTGGATGTTGGATGTTGACCATCAAGTGTTGACCTGATCCTGAGAGAACCCACACTTGCCGAGCATGCTGGGATTTGTAGTTCACATACGCTGGAGAGCAAGTGAAGAATAAAAGAAGAGTAATCCCATTACCTCCCGTATGCGGGACTGCCACACCTCCACAAACAAGGGGGATGAGGCGTTGGCCAAACTAACGTTTTGGGTCCATTCTGGGCATTTCCATTTGGGAAGCGACAACATGGCCAAGGTGGGAGTCAGAAAGGCAAATGTTCCGCCTTGTATGATCGGCAACCTGGAAGAACAGAAAAAGCAATTGTGATTGGTAGATTATACGCATACATAATAAGGAAATTTTACTAATACGTCTTTTGGGTGTAGTTTCCCTTTAAGAAACAGAAATTAGACTCTCACTTAATTACACAAAAGGCTCCGTTACCTGACGCCGAAAAGAACCTGCAGGAGGGTGCAGATGCCGGATACAAAGAAGATGGTGCTGATGAGAAGGCTCTGGGTCAGGGGGTCGTGGGTCAGACACAGCTCTTTGGACAGGATGAGGGGGATGGCGACGATACCCCCCAGGGCAGTCAGGTAGTGCTGTGAGATGGATTAAAGAGACATTAAATGTGGAATATCATCTATAAATAAGGGAAGTACAGAGATACAATGTAGCAGAAGTCTCCAGCCAACACGGGTCTGTTAATCAGTGGCTTCTGCTACATTGTTTCACGAAAGAATGGATATCAGGAGTCAGAACCAGCAGTGCAGAGAAAGGGACAGACACGATGACAGTTACACAGAACTATAAACCCAGTGAGAATGAGGAATGAATGGATATTGGGAAGTTGTATCAGGAGTCAGAAGCAGCAGTGCAGAGAAAGGGACAGACACAATGACAGTTCCACAGAACTATAAACCCAGTGAGAATGAGGAATGAATGGATATTGGGAAGTTGTATCAGGAGTCAGAGGCAGCAGTGCAGAGAAGAGAAAGGGACAGACACAATGACAGTTACACAGAACTATAAACCCAGTGAGAATGAGGAATGAATGGATATTGGGAAGTTGTATCAGGAGTCAGAGGCAGCAGTGCAGAGAAGAGAAAGGGACAGACACAATGACAGTTACACAGAACTATAAACCCAGTGAGAATGAGGAATGAATGGATATTGGGAAGTTGTATCAGGAGTCAGAGGCAGCAGTGCAGAGAAGAGAAATGGACAGACACAATGACAGTTACACAGAACTATAAACCCAGTGAGAATGAGGAATGAATGGATATTGGGAAGTTGTATCAGGAGTCAGAAGCAGCAGTGCAGAGAAAGGGACAGACACAATGACAGTTACACAGAACTATAAACCCAGTGAGAATGAGGAATGAATGGATATTGGGAAGTTGTATCAGGAGTGAGAACCAGCAGTGCAGAGAAAGGGACAGACACAATGACAGTTACACAGAACTATAAACCCAGTGAGAATGAGGAATGAATGGATATTGGGAAGTTGTATCAGGAGTCAGAGGCAGCAGTGCAGAGAAAGGGACAGACACAATGACAGTTACACAGAACTATAAACCCAGTGAGAATGAGGAATGAATGGATATTGGAAAGTTGTATCAGGAGTCAGAACCACCAGTGCAGGGCATGTAAAAAAGCCAGACAGACAATGACATTGAGTGGATTGGGAAGTGGTTTATAATGAGATTTTCTTTTATAAGTCAAGATAGTATTTTGGGGTTTCCATCCACTTTAACAAATTGACCAACTGCCAACATTTGCAACAGCAACAAAATGACGAAGTTCATCCAGACAAATTGTTGGACCCTGATTCATGAGCTAAAGATAAGAATGAAATCATTTCGGCATCTGGCAGCGATGTCCTTTGTTTGATAAATGGATGATTATTTTTATCAGGACACAATCTGCACTTGAGAAATGTCAATATTGAGAAATACATTCCAACAATCCCAGGCGACACACTGTTTGTATTTATGGAGTGACTCAATTTAAGCAGCAGTCCGGCCCTGCTTTATGGCAGCTGAGATTCTCCTTTAAGGCAGGAAGTAAATATATGGTGACCTTTTCTATGGAAGACTCTGACGCAAAGGTCCTTTGTATTCCAGAAGTCATGTGATACAGATACAGACAGAGAAGACTTGTAATGTGTGTGACTGCTGTACCCCCTGCTTATACCCAAACCCCCCAAGCTTCACATTCTGCATTGAACCATGTGACAACAGACATCATCCTCTTACATATGATTTGCCTTATGTGCTGGAACCCCTTTCACGTTACTTGCAGGAGACTAGCATTGTATCCTCCGGCTTCTCAACAAACTATATTTTGTTTACTCATAGTCTGTACAGAGAGATCCCATAAAACTATGGCAGCATAGGTATTCCCTGTACTAAGCACAATTCAGCAGGAACAGCCCCTAAGTTTGTTCATAGTCTGTACAGAGAGATCCTATAAAACTATGGCAGCATAGGTATTCCCTGTACTAAGCACAATTCAGCAGGAACAGTCCCCTAAGTTTACTCATAGTCTGTACAGAGAGATCCCATAAAACTATGGCAGCATAGGTATTCCCCTGTACTAAGCACAATTCAGCAGGAACAGTCCCTAAGTTTGCTCATAGTCTGTACAGAGAGATCCCATAAAACTATGGCAGCATAGGTATTCCCCTGTACTAAGCACAATTCAGCAGGAACAGCCCCTAAGTTTGCTCATAGTCTGTACAGAGAGATCCCATAAAACTATGGCAGCATAGGTATTCCCCGTACTAAGCACAATTCAGCAGGAACAGTCCCCTAAGTTTACTCATAGTCTGTACAGAGAGATCCCATAAAACTATGGCAGCATAGGTATTCCCTGTACTAAGCACAATTCAGCAGGAACAGTCCCTAAGTTTGTTCATAGTCTGTACAGAGAGATCCCATAAAACTATGGCAGCATAGGTATTCCCTGTACTAAGCACAATTCAGCAGGAACAGTCCCCTAAGTTTGCTTATAGTCTGTACAGAGAGATCCCATAAAACTTATGGCAGCAAAGGTATTCCCATGTACTAAGCACAATTCAGCAGGAACAGTCCCCTAAGTTTGCTCATAGTCTGTACAGAGAGATCCCATAAAACTATGACAGCATAGGTATTCCCTGTACTAAGCACAATTCAGCAGGAACAGTCCCCTAAGTTTGCTCATAGTCTGTACAGAGAGATCCCATAAAACTATGGCAGCATAGGTATTCCCTGTACTAAGCACAATTCAGCAGGAACAGTCCCCTAAGTTTGCTCATAGTCTGTACAGAGAGATCCCATAAAACTATAGCACATAGGTATTCCCCTGTACTAAGCACAATTCAGCAGGAACAGTCCCTAAGTTTGCTCATAGTCTGTACAGAGAGATCCCATAAAACTACGGCAGCATATGTATTCCTCTGTAGAGGGTCATTCTAGAGTTAGATATATTCTACATTTTTAGGCAATAAAAATTACCTGAATTCCCAGAAAGATGCAGAGGTACCAGGGGGGCACATCAGTGACGGAGTAGGCCAGTTTATTCCGGTCATTGTCGATGGCACCCTCTCTTTTTTGCTCCCCCTTTTCTGGGATTTTGGTGTCGAACGAGGACATAATGTGATAGTGATTGACATCTTCAATCTGGCAAAAGAAACAGTAAAAGTGATGTCACAAGAGTAATTCATCCTTATATCAGGGATACCAGACACCTGTGGTTTACCTACAACTCCCAGAATGCTCTTCGGCAAAATCCTTGGGACCACCTTCTTTAAGAAAGATTTTTAAAGATGGAAGGCTTGTATTGTGCCCAGAGAAAGAGAGTGCAGAGGAGGCAAGTGCTGGGGGACCCCAGGGAACAGAAAGAATGAGGGGGTACTGAGTGATACTCAACTCTAATAAATGGGGGCAGACCAAACCTCTGGAAAATAGGGGTCCTATAATATTTAATGTGTCTAGTGATGCTACAGGCACTAAACAGAATGCAACATTATTAAATTGTTAAAGTACAGGCAAGCAATTGTGACGTCACTACCATGATATTGTTCCAACAGCAGTGACATTACTACCTAATAAAGGATTTGTTTGCCTTTAAATCAACATTTGGTATGATGTAGAGAGGGATATTCTGAGACAATCTGCAATCCGTTTTAATTTTTTGTTATTTAGCTTTTTATTCAGCAGCTCTCCAGCAATTTCAGCAATCTGGTTGCTAGGGTACAAGTTACCCTAGTAACCATGCATTCATTTGATTAAGAAACTGGTATATGAATAGGAGAGGGCCGGACTAGAAAAACGAGTAATAAAAAGTAGCAGAAAATAAAAATGTGAAGCCTTACAGAGCATTTGTTGTTTAGATGGGGTCAGTGACCCCCATTGCAAAGCTGGAACGGGTCAGAAGAAAAGGCAAATAATTCATATATATATATATATATATATATATATATATATATATATATATATATATCTATAAAAAACAAATAATGAAGACCAATAGAAAAGTTGCTTAGACTTAGTCATTCAATAACATACTAAAAGTGATCTTTAAGGTAAACCACCCCTTTACGACGGACATTGCTGAAAACTGAGGGGATGATGGGAAATGTAGTAGAACAAGAGCAGGTTGATCATATCAAACAGCAGTGAACTACAATTCCCAGCATCCTTTGTACTGGTTGAGGCATCCTTAAGATTAGATCTGAAATGGATTGTATATGCACCACGCTTACTTGAGACTCGGCATGCTGCAGACTGTGCTGATATCGAAAGCGGCCATGCATATATTATATACGTTTCATTTAAGGAATAAAAATGGCAGGTTTGGGTAAAGGCGACAGTTTAGAGGCTCATCCCTGACATCTTACCTCAAATGTAGGATTGTCCTGTCCGCTCACTTGTTTGTCCATCTGAGTTTGTTGATATGAATCGAGCCCTTACTAATCTCACTAATCTGATTGGCCAATTATCCACAGACCAGACAATTCAGGGGCTTCCCCTTGTTACAGATGAATTCTCAGGTAGTAAAGAAGGTAATCTATTAGCTCAGGAGAGCTTGTGTTTCCTCTGCTCTTGCACAGGCTTCTGATTAGAGTTTCACTGCAGATCTGCCCACAGACCATGAGATTTCTGCGCAATCAGGGATCCCGTGTGTTGGGCAGGTCTCGGGCACCTTTGCTTTTTGTCCTGAGTCTCAGCACAGGCAGGTGAATGAGTAACAGGCAGAGGAATGTACTGATCCCGCCAGGTGTGAAACTCCTGGGATCTTGATGGGATTAGGGAAATCTCAGCTGAGCACGTGGAATACAATGTTCCCTGCAGGAAAAATTTAATTAAAACCCTGGTACCTGGGCTGCACCCCGGGCAGAGGAAGAGGAGGGAACCTTGGCACCTTATTCCCCACATTCCCAGTGTGATTATTTAGATAATGTGGCTCTAACAAAAAGGAGGGTTAGAGTGCGGGAACCTTTCCAAAAATAACAGAGGTGAGTAAATAATCACACTGTCAACTATTGTGGCCCTGGGGAGGGGGCCCCATAACCACAATTAACTCTTTACATTAACGTGTTACTTTAAGCAACTTGGGGTGTGGGAGGGTGACGCCAAGAAGGAGTTGCCCAATCCCAATCCTGCACCAGGGCCACGGGGGCCCCCCGTAGTTCTGTTCCAGAGAAATAATTTGCCTTCCGTGAACATGAATGGTTGTCAGGAATGTGTGTGTGTGGGGGTTAGAGAGACAACAGAGGACTTCAACTTCAGCCGTGATTCAGGGTTTGGCACAATATTCTATATACAAGGAACTTCCTAAATCTAATAATGAGCTCTGAGTATCTCTCATGTATTATAAGGGATAATGTGCCCCCTACTGTAAATGATAAGGATATTAGAAGTCACTGAGGGGTTGTTCTGTGACCATATAAAGGCACAAGGCTGCAGGCTGAGTTATACAGGGAACTCGGAGTATCACTCATGTATTATAAGGGATAATGTACCCCCTACTGTAAATGATAAGGATATTAGAAGTCACCGAGGGGTTGTTCTGTGACCATATAAAGACACAAGGCTGCAGGCTGAGTTATACAGGGAACTCTGAGTATCACTCATGTATTATAAGGGATAATGTACCCCCTACTGTAAATGATAAGGATATTAGAAGTCACTGAGGGGTTGTTCTGTGACCATATAAAGACACAAGGCTGCAGGCTGAGTTATACAGTGAACTCTGAGTATCACTCATGTATTATAAGGGATAATGTACCCCCTACTGTAAATGATAAGGATATTAGAAGTCACTGAGGGGTTGTTCTGTGACCATATAAAGGCACAAGGCTGCAGGCTGAGTTATACAGTGAACTCTGAGTATCACTCATGTATTATAAGGGATAATGTACCCCCTACTGTAAATGATAAGGATATTAGAAGTCACTGAGGGGTTGTTCTGTGACCATATAAAGGCACAAGGCTGCAGGCTGAGTTATACAGGGAACTCTGAGTATCACTCATGTATTATAAGGGATAATGTACCCCCTACTGTAAATCATTTGTAGAAAAATGTAATTAATAAAACCTATATATATATATATATATATATATATATAATAAAGAATGGTTACACTTCTAATTTGGGTGTAAATTTATTTCCCTGTAATAAAAGATAAATTTATTTCCCTGTAATAAAAGACTTTTCATGGTCAGACTGAGTCACTTCCATTTATAAGTGTCAATTAAACCATTAAATCTATAAATTCCCCACGTGATCGGCAGCAGTTTATTATCCACCGTAATTCCCACATTTTCATTTATTTGCAGGTACTTCCAGTACAAATGTTTCCCGACATTCATTATTCTCAGATTGTGGCTGGAAGTGAAATCAAACGAAAGGAAACCTTTGTGTCCCATAGTGAGGAATAGGGATGAGTCAGACCATACTCAGTACTGATATTGAGGCCCTTGGGGCTGTTACACAACTGGGTTCCATTGCTGTGTGGTTGCACCGTGCAACTGCTCGCGGTTGTGTAACTGCAATGTTTCTTGCAAAATCCCATTGTATTTCTACGCCTTCCACGTATATTTTGGGATTCGGATAAACAAATTCACCTTTAGATTAACTTTGAGTGATTTATAAAATGGCTAATTCTAAGCAACTTTTCAATTGGCCTTATCATTTTTCACTTGCCTTCTTCTAACTCTTTCCAGCTTTCCAATGGGGGGTCACTGACCCCATCTAAAAGAAAACAAATGCTCTGTAAGGCTACAAATGTATTGTTATTGCTACATTTTTATTAATCATCTTTCTATTCAGGCCTCTTGGTTATAAGTCAATACAAGGGAAAATATACCAATATAGGTCAATACATGGGGGGGGGATTAATTTATGGTATTATATAGAGGGTATTATCCTGAAACAATATGCAATTGATCTTTTTTTTTGTTGTAGTTTTCAGTTTTTGAGCCTTTTTTGTTAAGCAGCTCTCCAGTTTCAGCATTTATCTGGTTGCTAGGGTCTTATTTACCCTAGCAACAAGGCAGTGGTGTGAATGAGAGACTTTAAAATGAATAGAAGAGGTCTGAAAGGTAATGAACATAACAAAAACACAAAGCAATAGGTTTTTTTTTGGCTGCCGGGGTCAGTGACCACAAACCCAGTGAGAATGAGGAATAAATGGATATTTGGAAGTTGTATCAGGAGTCAGAAGCAGCAGTGCAGAGAAAGGGACAGACACAATGACAGTTACACAGAACTATAAACCCAGTGAGAATGAGGAATGAATGGATATTGTGAAGTTGTATCAGGAGTCAGAGGCAGCAGTGCAGAGAAAGGGACAGACACAATGACAGTTACACAGAACTATAAACCCAGTGAGAATGAGGAATGAATGGATATTGTGAAGTTGTATCAGGAGTCAGAAGCAGCAGTGCAGAGAAGAGAAAGGGACAGACACAATGACAGTTACACAGAACTATAAACCCAGTGAGAATGAGGAATGAATGGATATTGGGAAGTTGTATCAGGAGTCAGAAGCAGCAGTGCAGAGAAAGGGACAGACACAATGACAGTTACACAGAACTATAAACCCAGTGAGAATGAGGAATTAATTGATATTGGGAAGTTGCTCAGAATGACATTTCATTCATTAATTGGGTTATTTATGTTCCCCTTTAAGCCACTGTTGGAGACGGGAAACTTAAAGAGGTTGTTGTACCTTTAAATTAACTTTTAGTATGGGGTAGATAGTAATTGTGAGACAATTTGCATTTACTTTTTGTGAGTTATATAGCTTTTTATTCAGCAGTTCTCCAGTTTGCAATTTCAGCTATCTGGTTGCTAAGGTCCAAATTCCCCTAGCAACAATGCATTGATTTGAATAAGAGACTGGAATATGAATAGGAGAGGCCTGAATAGAAAGATTTGTAATAAAAAGTAGCAATAACAATGCATTTGTAGCCTTACAGAGCATTTTTGATGGGGTCAGTGACCCCCATTTGAATGCTGGAAAGAGTCAGAAGAAAAAGAAGAAGGCAAATAATTCAAAAACTATAATAAATAATAAAGACCAATTAAAAAGTTGCTTAGAATTAGCCATTCTATAACATACCAAAGCTTAAAGGCAAACCATTCCTTTAATTAACCCTTTATTTAAACTGTTAAATCTAGGAAATGGTGGCACTCACCTTATACACAGCAGTGTCGTGCCCATTGCAGGCTTTAGGGATAGAGGACATGGTGGAGGTGGGAGACTTGCAGCTTCTTGTACTTGTTTAATAACTGGCAGTCAGGGCAGGAGTCTCGCTACATAACGGGCCACTGAGTGGGCTCGGCCCCCAGCGTGAAGGCTTGATGCTCATGTGAGCTGCATTATTGCATTCCCAGCCTAATTTGCAGGAAAAATCTGTTGGGCGAGTTCCCTTGTTCTGTAGTAACTGCAGTCATTGATAAGCAATGGGACTACATTATATTTACACTAGGAACTCTTCCAAAAATATACAACTTTTTGTGTTTGCCCTACGATTTTACACACATGGAACAGCCCGGCAGCCATTGTACCGAAAGCCTAATTCTAAGCAACTTCTCAGTTTTGAATTATTAGCTTTCTTCTTCTGACTCTTTCCAACCTTCAAATGGGGGTCGATGACCCCATCTAAAAAAAAAAAAACCCAAATGGCTAGAAATGTAGTGTTAGTGCTACTTTATATTACTCATCTTTCTATTCAGGCCCCTCTCCTATTCATATTCCAGTCTCTTATTCGAAGTAATACATGGTTGCTAGGGTAAGTTGGACCCTAGCAACCATATTGCTGAATTACAAACAGGAGAGCTGCTGAATAAAAAGCGAAATAACTCAAAAACCACAATGATAATGATGTAGGAGGCATCTGGGGTGGACATGAGTTCCAAATAAAATAAGGGGTGAGACTTCCTGCATAATAACCAAATTGGGGCGGTGGCTTACCTTCAAACTGTCCCGTTTTTAGAGGGACTGTCCCTCTTTGGACAGCTCAACCTGCAGTCCCTCATTTGTACTGGAAAGTCTATGCACTGAACAGCCAGAAAAAGAAACAAAGTGTCTAACGTAATTGGCTTTTGGCAGAGAGCCCAGCACAGCACCAGTGCAAGATAAGATACTTTTGTAACCATTTCAAAATACGTTATTGTCACAATATAGGATTAAAGGTCCCTTGGGAAATGTTAGACTCACAGCTTAATAACAGAAAAAAAAACACAGAAATATGTTCAAACTTGCATAACCTGCCAAATTTTGTAAAATGAACATGGTAATTAGGGGTGTGGCCACACAAATGGGCGTGGTCACACATTTTGGCACTACACTCGCAAACTTTTTTTGTCCCTCTTTTTATTTTCAAACTGTTGGGAGGCATGGAGGTGGGTTGATGGTTCAGGCAGGTCAGAGACATGGCTGAAGGGTCCACACACTAACAATCCTTCTTTATGGAAACATGTCTTATAGCCAAAAAGTGGGGGGCTCTAACACAGGTCCGGATTGAGAATTAAAATAGGCCCTGGCATTTCAGATACACAGAGGCCCAATCAACCCACAGAGAGGCCCAAACAGCCCCCATCAGCCCACTAAATACTGACTTTCAATGGGATCTTATAGCAGCCCCTCTGGCATTTGCCAGAACCCAGTCCGGGCCTGCCCTAACATGATGTTGCCATGGGGCCCCAGTAGCTCTGAGCTGCCAGTGACTGTGCCAAGATTAAAATCATGATGACGTGGCCTGTGCTTATTAAATGTCCTTCACTTCCAATAATGAAACCATTTATTTGCTTTATCAGATCGTGTGTCGCTGTAAACCTCTGAAGGAGACAAATCCGACCATAGAAATACTCCCTGTGTTATTTATACGGGCAAGTGTCCAGCAGGAAGCAAGCTCATTAGCCACAATTCTGCTTTCCTTTAATATGGGATCTCTACAGACTATGAGCAAACTTAGGGACTGTTCCTGCTGAATTGTGCTTAGTACAGGGAATACCTATGCTGCCATAGTTTTATGGGATCTCTCTGTACAGACTATGAGCAAACTTAGGGACTGTTCCTGCTGAATTGTGCTTAGTACAGGGGAATACCTATGCTGCCATTTTTTATGGAATCTCTCTGTACAGACTATGAGAAAACTTAGGGGACTGTTCCTGCTGAATTGTGCTTAGTACAGGGAATACCTATGCTGCCATAGTTTTATGGGATCTCTCTGTACAGACTATGAGCAAACTTAGGGGACTGTTCCTGCTGAATTGTGCTTAGTACAGGGGAATACCTATGCTGCCATAGTTTTATGGGATCTCTCTGTACAGACTATGAGCAAACTTAGGGGCTGTTCCTGCTGAATTGTGCTTAGTACAGGGAATACCTATGCTGCCATAGTTTTATGGGATCTCTCTGTACAGACTATGAGAAAACTTAGGGGACTGTTCCTGCTGAATTGTGCTTAGTACAGAGGAATACCTATGCTGCCATAGTTTTATGGGATCTCTCTGTACAGACTATGAGCAAACTTAGGGGCTGTTCCTGCTGAATTGTGCTTAGTACAGGGAATACCTATGCTGCCATAGTTTTATGGGATCTCTCTGTACAGACTATGAGCAAACTTAGGGGCTGTTCCTGCTGAATTGTGCTTAGTACAGGGAATACATATGCTGCCATAGTTATATGGACAGGTATTCGATTTCTCTCTCCATTGGAGCACAAAGATGTGCAGGTCATTGTGTGGGATTATGATTAACTCACAGGGTTGACAATGCAGAGAAGGAAAAGACAAACAGAATAATTAAGGGGATACAAACCATCAGACATACAGTATACGTATAAATTAATATATACACTATAAGAACTACAAATGAGAAGCAACAGGATGGCACAGAAGAAGTTAAGGCCCATTGAGGCTAATGATATACAGGAGGCTGCAGGATGATGGGGGGCATGTGACACACATTCCTGATCTGGGAAGAGGAGGAGGAAGAGGATGGGGGATAGTAGGAGACATGTGCTTCTCATTGCAGGAGACGTCGCTAATTAAAACATGGAGATTTCTCGTGCACTTTAATATCTGCCTTCATGCCACAAATCTGCCTGCACGGGGGCCGTGGGGTTACGGGCGGTTTTATTTAGCTCAGAGGGCACTGGGGCCACACATTTATATTTATATGCGATGGGGGGTTTTGTGCAATATCAAGAGCTGGAGGGGTAGAACTACATCTCTAAGCACAGACTCCCTTGGCCACTATTAATTTTTTATTAACCTGTGAGTGCTGGCACCGTGAGTGGCACATCAGTAAGAGATTCCTTTATTCCAGAGACACTGGCACAAGAACATGACCCGCAGGTAATTGGCATCATAAAGGCAACACCTGTCTGAACGCACCATGTCCCTTTGTGATGTTGCCGTTAGGATGGCGCCGAAACTCTACAGTTGATTCAAAGTCAGGAGTCTGTTTGACCCGGGCACCAGGGCAGCTATTGGGGCGAGTGGATGGTACTGGTGTTGGGGGGCCCAATGTTGCATCTGGGAAGGGGAGTCATTGGAATTGCTCTGTCTGTTTGCCAGCTTATATAATTGGCCCTTCATCAGCGGGGCACTGGGGAGACAATTGTACCGGGTTTGATGGCTTCTAGATTTTAAGGGGAAACCAGCTGTGCTGCTTTTCTAGGATTAGCCGGGCCCCCCTTGAACTGCCAAATTAGGGGCTGAATTGCGTCAAAGTGGGAGCCGAGTTTAGCCGAAGAAGGAGCCAAATTGCGCAGATGAAGGAGCCGAATTGCGCAGAAGGAGCCAAATTGCGCCAAGGTGGAAGCTGTGTTGGGCTTGAAGAAGAAGCCGAATTGCATCGAAGGAGCTGAATTGTGCCAAAGTGGGACCTGAGTTAAGCTGAAGAAGGAGCCAAATTGTGCCAAAGTGGGAGCCAAGTTGCACCAAAGTGGGAGTCGAGTTGCCTCGAAAAAGGCGCTGAGTTGCACCAAAGTAAGAGTCGAATTGCACTAAAGTACAAGCCAAGTTGCATCAAAGTAAGAGCCGAGTTGCACCGAATTAGGAGCCAAGTTGTGCTGAAGTAGGAGCCGAGTTGCACGAAAGTAAGAGCCGAATTGCACTAAAGTACAAGCCAAGTTGCATCAAAGTAAGAGCCGAGTTGCACCGAATTAGGAACCAAGTAGTGCTGAAGTAGGAGCCGAGTTGCACGAAAGTGGGAGCCGAATTGCACCAAAGTAGAAGCCAAGTTGCATCAAAGTAGGAGCCGAGTTGCACCGAATTAGGAGCCAAGTTGTGCTAAAGTAGGAGCCGAGTTGCACGAAAGTAAGAGCCGAATTGCACTAAAGTACAAGCCAAGTTGCATCAAAGTAAGAGCCGAGTTGCACCGAATTAGGAACCAAGTAGTGCCGAAGAAGGAGCCAAAGAAGGAGCCAAATTGAGCAGAAGAAGGAGCCAAATTGTGCAGAAGAAGGAGCCAAATTGCGCCAAGGTGGGAGCCGAGTTGAGCTGAAGAAGGAGCCGAAATTGCATCGAAGAAGGAGCCAAGTTGCACCAAAGTGGGAGCCAAGTTGCGCCAAAGAAGGAGCCGAATTGCACCAAAGTAGGAGCTGGGTTGCACCAAAGTAGAAGCCGAGTTGCACCAAAATGGAAGCCAAGTTGAGCCAAAGAAGGAGCCGAGTTGCTCCGAATTAGGAGCAGAGTTACATCAAAGTGAGAGCCAAACTTGGGTGGGGCCTGGCCACTGTTTTTTTTAACTTGGGGGGGCCTGGCCACAGATGTTTTTTGTTCTTTTAACTTGGGGGGCCCTGGCCACAAATGTTTTTTTTTTACTTTGGGGGTGCTGGCCACCAAGTTATTTTTTTTACTTGTACCGGTCCTTATCCACAATGTTTTTTTTTCAGCTTGTAGGGGGTCCACGACACCAATGTAGAGGGGCCCAGAATACGGAGGGGGGTCCTGGCTGCACGGCCCACATACGGGCCCGTCCCCACCTAGTTACTTGCTTTTGTGATCCACAAATCACGGCCGGCCTGTTGGGGCCCCTGGTTGTCACCCATGGATACGTATACAGTACACATTCATGCCTTGGGTCTAAAAGCCCCATAAAGAGGAAATAAACGGATTTCTTTAAATAGACACATGTTTTGTAGAAGGGAGATGCTGAAAGTTTATTAGATATTTCCATTCTCTGGGGACGTTTGCCCTTAGAGTAGAGGTGAGCGGCGCATGAAGGGTTAAGCTCAGGAGCTGCATTTAAAGCCCTTTGTACTTACCCTGCTAAAGACACGGATCCCGCAGTACAAACAATTCATAAGAACCTTCTCTCACCACCAACCCCAGCGGCTGAGCCAGGATTAAGCCTCAGAAATGAGATTATTTTGGGATGGAAAATCCACCTAAAGTCTCACTAAAGAAGCCTGAGAAAATCAATCCCCCAACCTAATTATTACTCACCAACCTAATTACTGTATTACTAACCAACCTAATTACTCACCGATCTACTATCCCCTCGCTATCGCTCATTCCCAGCAACACAACCTGCCCACTAAAGTTACTCAAGGGGGCAGAGTAATTGCAAACAGAGAGTAAGTACAGGTTTTAATTATGTGCTACAGGCAAGTCCTACGAGGCTGAGGGGCCAGTAGTATCCAGTGTGGGAGCCCTTCTTGTCCCCTTCTCTAACGTAGGACTCAGGGCAGCTGCCCCTATTTGCCACCCATTAAAGATGGCTGTATTATAGAGTAACTAGAAACAGTGAGTAAGGACAATAATTAATATAGAGTAATGTGATACAGTGAGTAGAGAGAGTGAGAGTAATGTGATACATAGAGTAGGAGGAGTAAATAAGAGAGTTTAATGTGATACACTGAGTAGGGAGAGTAAGTAGAGCATAATGTGATACATAGAGTAGGTGTAATTAATAGAGTGTAATGTGATACAGTGAATAGTGAGAGTAAAAGTAAGATAGAATAATGTGATACAGTGAGTAGGGAGAGTAAGTAGAGAGTAATGTGATACATAGAGTAGGGGTAAATAATAGAGAGTAATGTGATGCAGATAGTAGAAAGAGAGAGTAATGTTAAACAGTGAGTAGGAAGAGTAAGTGAAAGTAACGTGATATAGTGAGTAGTGCAAGTAAAAGAGAGTAATGTGATACAGTGAATAGAGAGAGTATGGTAGAGAGAGTAATGAGATACAGTGATTAGGGAGAGTGAGAGAAAGTAATGTGATGCAGTGAGTAGGGAGAGTAAGTAAGTGAGAGAGAGTTATGTGATACAGTGAGTAGGGGGTGAGTTAGAGAAAGTAATGTGAAACAGTGAGTAGGGAGAGTAAGTAAGTCAGAGTAATGAAATACAGTGAGTAGGGAGAGTAAGCAAGAGAGAGAGAGAGAAATGTGATACAGTGAGTAGGGAGAGTAAGTGAGAGAGTAATGTGATACAGTGAGTAGGGGGTGTAAGTTAGAGAAAGTAATGTGATACAGTGAGTAGGGAGAGCAAGAAAGTAAGAAGAATGTGATGGGACACAATTAGTACTTGGAAGATTTTATGCAAACAAAATAGTTTGAATTTTAATGTTTCACCTTTCCTTTCTCCATTCTATTTGGGAGGTTTTCCTAAGAAACAGAGGATCCAATTTTCTTATAAGTGGAGAAAATGTGGTATATATCAGATTAGTTTATTATTGATCAGGATTCAGGAGATCCTCTTCCTTGGAATATAATAAAGGAAAAATATTGTCTTTGAGAAAAAGAGAGATTGGGTTATTTGCAGATTAGACACAGTTTTCAACTAATTGGTAATAAAACTAAGTCACAACTGAAACATCATCAGTTTTATAATTCAATATTGCAATTGATTGAAGATCCTCAGCTAAATTCTATTTCATGGATTTCATCTCATCTATTAAATTCATTGGCTAATGATATGGATCCACGAGCCAAAAATGGTCTTTATTTCTAGGGATAAATATCTTTTCCAATGATCTCCTTGAATCTTTTCTTTATTTCTAGGGATAAATATCTCTTCCAAGGATCTCCTGGAATCTTTTCTTTATTTCTAGGGATAAATATCTCTTCCAAGGATCTCCTGGAATCTTTTCTTTATTTCTAGGGATAAATATCTCTTCCAAGGATCTCCTGGAATCTTTTCTTTATTTCTAGGGATAAATATCTCTTCCAGGGATCTCCTGGAATCTTTTCTTTATTTCTAGGGATAAATATCTCTTCCAATGATCTCCTGGAATCTTTTCTTTATTTCTAGGGATAAATATCTCTTCCAAGGATCTCCTGGAATCTTTTCTTTATTTCTAGGGATAAAAATCTCTTCCAAGGATCTCCTGGAATCTTTTCTTTATTTCAAGGGATAAATATCTCTTCCAAGGATCTCCTGGAATCTTTTCTTTATTTCTAGGGATAAATATCTTTTCCAATGATCTCCTGGAATCTTTTCTTTATTTCTAGGGATAAATATCTCTTCCAAGGATCTCCTGGAATCTTTTCTTTATTTCTAGGGATAAAAATCTCTTCCAAGGATCTCCTGGAATCTTTTCTTTATTTCAAGGGATAAATATCTCTTCCAAGGATCTCCTGGAATCTTTTCTTTATTTCTAGGGATAAATATCTTTTCCAATGATCTCCTGGAATCTTTTCTTTATTTCTAGGGATAAATATCTCTTCCAAGGATCTCCTGGAATCTTTTCTTTATTTCTAGGGATAAAAATCTCTTCCAAGGATCTCCTGGAATCTTTTCTTTATTTCTAGGGATAAATATCTCTTCCAAGGATCTCCTGGAATCTTTTCTTTATTTCTAGGGATAAATATCTTTTCCAATGATCTCCTGGAATCTTTTCTTTATTTCTAGGGATAAATATCTCTTCCAAGGATCTCCTGGAATCTTTTCTTTATTTCTAGGGATAAAAATCTCTTCCAAGGATCTCCTGGAATCTTTTCTTTATTTCTAGGGATAAATATCTCTTCCAAGGATCTCCTGGAATCTTTTCTTTATTTCTAGGGATAAATATCTTTTCCAATGATCTCCTTGAATCTTTTCTTTATTTCTAGGGATAAATATCTCTTCCAAGGATCTCCTGGAATCTTTTCTTTATTTCTAGGGATAAATATCTCTTCCAAGGATCTCCTGGAATCTTTTCTTTATTTCTAGGGATAAATATCTCTTCCAAGGATCTCCTGGAATCTTTTCTTTATTTCTTGGGATAAATATCTCTTCCAATGATCTCCTGGAATCTTTTCTTTATTTCTAGGGATAAATATCTCTTCCAAGGATCTCCTGGAATCTTTTCTTTATTTCTAGGGATAAAAATCTCTTCCAAGGATCTCCTGGAATCTTTTCTTTATTTCTAGGGATAAATATCTCTTCCAAGGATCTCCTGGAATCTTTTCTTTATTTCTAGGGATAAATATTTTTTCCAATGATCTCCTTGAATCTTTTCTTTATTTCTAGGGATTAATATCTCTTCCAAGGATCTCCTGGAATCTTTTCTTTATTTCTAGGGATAAATATCTCTTCCAATGATCTCCTGGAATTTTTTCTTTATTTCTAGGGATAAATATCTCTTCCAAGGATCTCCTGGAATCTTTTCTTTATTTCTAGGGATAAATATCTCTTCCAATGATCTCCTGGAATCTTTTCTTTATTTCTAGGGATAAATATCTCTTCCAAGGATCTCCTGAAATCTTTTCTTTATTTCTAGGGATAAATATCTCTTCCAATGATCTCCTGGAATCTTTTCTTTATTTCTAGGGATAAATATCTCTTCCAAGGATCTCCTGGAATCTTTTCTTTATTTCTAGGGATAAATATCTCTTCCAAGGATCTCCTGGAATCTTTTCTTTATTTCTAGGGATAAATATCTCTTCCAAGGATCTCCTGGAATCTTTTCTTTATTTGTAGGGATAAATATCTCTTCCAGGGATCTCCTGGAATCTTTTCTTTATTTGTAGGGATAAATATCTCTTCCAGGGATCTCCTGGAATCTTTTCTTTATTTCTAGGGATAAATATCTCTTCCAATGATCTCCTGGAATCTTTTCTTTATTTCTAGGGATAAATATCTCTTCCAAGGATCTCCTGGAATCTTTTCTTTATTTCTAGGGATAAAAATCTCTTCCAAGGATCTCCTGGAATCTTTTCTTTATTTCAAGGGATAAATATCTCTTCCAAGGATCTCCTGGAATCTTTTCTTTATTTCTAGGGATAAATATCTTTTCCAATGATCTCCTGGAATCTTTTCTTTATTTCTAGGGATAAATATCTCTTCAAAGGATCTCCTGGAATCTTTTCTTTATTTCTAGGGATAAAAATCTCTTCCAAGGATCTCCTGGAATCTTTTCTTTATTTCAAGGGATAAATATCTCTTCCAAGGATCTCCTGGAATCTTTTCTTTATTTCTAGGGATAAATATCTTTTCCAATGATCTCCTGGAATCTTTTCTTTATTTCTAGGGATAAATATCTCTTCCAAGGATCTCCTGGAATCTTTTCTTTATTTCTAGGGATAAAAATCTCTTCCAAGGATCTCCTGGAATCTTTTCTTTATTTCTAGGGATAAATATCTCTTCCAAGGATCTCCTGGAATCTTTTCTTTATTTCTAGGGATAAATATCTTTTCCAATGATCTCCTGGAATCTTTTCTTTATTTCTAGGGATAAATATCTCTTCCAAGGATCTCCTGGAATCTTTTCTTTATTTCTAGGGATAAAAATCTCTTCCAAGGATCTCCTGGAATCTTTTCTTTATTTCTAGGGATAAATATCTCTTCCAAGGATCTCCTGGAATCTTTTCTTTATTTCTAGGGATAAATATCTTTTCCAATGATCTCCTTGAATCTTTTCTTTATTTCTAGGGATAAATATCTCTTCCAAGGATCTCCTGGAATCTTTTCTTTATTTCTAGGGATAAATATCTCTTCCAAGGATCTCCTGGAATCTTTTCTTTATTTCTAGGGATAAATATCTCTTCCAAGGATCTCCTGGAATCTTTTCTTTATTTCTAGGGATAAATATCTCTTCCAATGATCTCCTGGAATCTTTTCTTTATTTCTAGGGATAAATATCTCTTCCAAGGATCTCCTGGAATCTTTTCTTTATTTCTAGGGATAAAAATCTCTTCCAAGGATCTCCTGGAATCTTTTCTTTATTTCTAGGGATAAATATCTCTTCCAAGGATCTCCTGGAATCTTTTCTTTATTTCTAGGGATAAATATTTTTTCCAATGATCTCCTTGAATCTTTTCTTTATTTCTAGGGATAAATATCTCTTCCAAGGATCTCCTGGAATCTTTTCTTTATTTCTAGGGATAAATATCTCTTCCAATGATCTCCTGGAATTTTTTCTTTATTTCTAGGGATAAATATCTCTTCCAAGGATCTCCTGGAATCTTTTCTTTATTTCTAGGGATAAATATCTCTTCCAATGATCTCCTGGAATCTTTTCTTTATTTCTAGGGATAAATATCTCTTCCAAGGATCTCCTGAAATCTTTTCTTTATTTCTAGGGATAAATATCTCTTCCAATGATCTCCTGGAATCTTTTCTTTATTTCTAGGGATAAATATCTCTTCCAAGGATCTCCTGGAATCTTTTCTTTATTTCTAGGGATAAATATCTCTTCCAAGGATCTCCTGGAATCTTTTCTTTATTTCTAGGGATAAATATCTCTTCCAAGGATCTCCTGGAATCTTTTCTTTATTTCTAGGGATAAATATCTCTTCCAAGGATCTCCTGGAATCTTTTCTTTATTTCTAGGGATAAATATCTCTTCCAATGATCTCCTGGAATCTTTTCTTTATTTCTAGGGATAAATATCTCTTCAAAGGATCTCCTGGAATCTTTTCTTTATTTCTAGGGATAAAAATCTCTTCCAAGGATCTCCTGGAATCTTTTCTTTATTTCTAGGGATAAACATCTCTTCCAAGGATCTCCTGGAATCTTTTCTTTATTTCTAGGGATAAATATCTTTTCCAATGATCTCCTTGAATCTTTTCTTTATTTCTAGGGATAAATATCTCTTCCAAGGATCTCCTGGAATCTTTTCTTTATTTCTAGGGATAAATATCTCTTCCAATGATCTCCTGGAATTTTTTCTTTATTTCTAGGGATAAATATCTCTTCCAAGGATCTCCTGGAATCTTTTCTTTATTTCTAGGGATAAATATCTCTTCCAATGATCTCCTGGAATCTTTTCTTTATTTCTAGGGATAAATATCTCTTCCAAGGATCTCCTGAAATCTTTTCTTTATTTCTAGGGATAAATATCTCTTCCAATGATCTCCTGGAATCTTTTCTTTATTTCTAGGGATAAATATCTCTTCCAAGGATCTCCTGGAATCTTTTCTTTATTTCTAGGGATAAATATCTCTTCCAAGGATCTCCTGGAATCTTTTCTTTATTTCTAGGGATAAATATCTCTTCCAAGGATCTCCTGGAATCTTTTCGAATTTTCACAACTCATATAGTTTCTGAGAGTTGGAGAGATCAACAATTTCGGTTCATTCATCTGGGTTATGGATTATTATTCCAGAGTAATATAGATTCTCAAAATGTTTATTTTTGTCCAAAGTGTGAAGAACAGCATGTTGATTTTTTCCACTATATTTGGGAGTGCCCACTTATTAAAAAGCTATGGAAAAAAATAATTGGCAGTCCATTTGGACATAACATTGAACTCACAGTTTGCTTTGTTGGATATGAAAGGTTCATTTCAACAGTCTTATATTAGACCTTTGATTATTGTTTCTAATTTGTTTTGTTCTTTCTCTTGGAAAAATATGAATTTTATTTTGTTAAGTCATTGTATTTTATTGAAACTTCAATAAAAAGAATTTTAAAAGAAAAGAAGAATGTGATACAGTGAATAGGGAGAGTAAGTAAGTGAGTGTAATGTTATATAATGAATAAGGAGAGTAAGTAAGCGAGAGTAAAGTGATATAATGAATAGGGAGAGTAAGTAAGCGAGAGTAAAGTGATATAATGAATAGGGAGAGTAAGTAAGAGAGAGTAAAGTGATATAATGAATAGGGAGAGTAAGTAAGCGAGAGTAAAGTGATATAATGAATAGGGAGAGTAAGTAAGCGAGAGTAAAGTGATATAATGAATAGGGAGAGTAAGTAAGCGAGAGTAAAGTGATATAATAAATAGGGAGAGTAAGTAAGCGAGAGTAAAGTGATATAATGAATAGGGAGAGTAAGTAAGTGAGAGTAAAGTGATATAATGAATAGGGAGAGTAAGTAAGTGAGAGTAAAGTGATATAATGAATAGGGAGAGTAACTAAGTGAGAGTAAAGTGATATAATGAATAGGGAGAGTAAGTAAGTGAGAGTAAAGTGATATAATGAACAGGGAGAGTAAGTGAGAGTAAAGTGATATAATGAATATGGAGAGTAAGTAAGTCAGAGTAATGTGATATAATGAATAGGGAGATTAAGTAAGTGAGAGTAAAGTGATATAATGAATAGGGAGAGTAAGTAAGTGAGTATAATGTTATATAATGAATAGGGAGAGTAAGTAAGTGAGAGTAAAGTGATATAATGAATTGGGAGAGTAAGTAAGTGAGGGTAAAGTTATATAATGAATAGGGAGAGTAAGTAAGTGAGGGTAAAGTGATATAATGAATAGGGAGAGTAAGTAAGCGAGAGTAAAGTGATATAATGAATAGGGAGAGTAAGTAAGTGAGAGTAAAGTGATATAATGAATAGGGAGAGTAAGTAAGCGAGAGTAAAGTGATATTATGAATAGGGAGAGTAAATAAGCGAGAGTAAAGTGATATAATGAATAGGGAGAGTAAATAAGCGAGAGTAAAGTGATATAATGAATAGGGAGAGTAAGTAAGCGAGAGTAAAGTGAAATAATGAATAGGGAGAGTAAGTAGGCAAGAGTAAAGTGATATAATGAATAGGGAGAGTAAGTAAGTGAGATTAAAGTGATATAATGAATAGGGAGAGTAAGTAAGTGAGAGTAAAGTGATATAATGAATAGGGAGAGTAAGTAAGTGAGAGTAAAGTGATATAATGAATAGGGAGAGTAAGTAAGTGAGAGTAAAGTGATATAATGAATAGGGAGAGTAAGTAGGTGAGAGTAAAGTGATATAATGAATAGGGAGAGTAAGTGAGAGTAAAGTGATATAATGAATAGGGAGAGTAAGTAAGTGAGAGTAAAGTGATATAATGAATAGGGAGAGTAAGTAAGTGAGAGTAAAGTGATATAATGAACAGGGAGAGTAAGTAGATGAGAGTAAAGTGATATAATGAATAGGGAGAGTAAGTAGGTGAGAGTAAAGTGATATAATGAATAGGGAGAGTAAGTGAGAGTAAAGTGATATAATGAATAGGGAGAGTAAGTAAGTGAGAGTAAAGTGATATAATGAATAGGGAGAGTAAGTAAGTGAGAGTAAAGTGATATAATGAATAGGGAGAGTAAGTAAGTGAGAGTAAAGTGATATAATGAATAGGGAGAGTAAGTAAGTGAGTGTAATGTTATATAATGAATAGGGAGAGTAAGTAAGTGAAAGTAAAGTGATATAATGAATAGGGAGAGAAAGTAAGTGAGAGTAAAGTGATATAGTGAGTAAGAAGAGTAATTACTAGAAGGGATGAGTGCCGTCGGTATTTGAGAGCATTAGGAATCAGTGTTGGTAGCGTCAGTAAGAGCAGGTTGGAGGGGGGCAGTAGATGATGTGATTGTAGTTGGATTAAGGAGGGTGAGGAAGGGTCACTGATCCCTGTGGATGTTCCTTCTCGCTGGAATATGACACATCAGGCTTCTCAGATTTGGCGCTGTTTGTTCCTACATTTATTGACCCTTGTACCTGTGTTTCAGGGGGACCCCACAGACTCCCCGTCCCCCATGGATACACCAACACAGAGCAGCCAAGCTCCAGGTAAGAGAAATCTCAATGTGTCACTGACCTTCCATAGCAACGGAGCTCAGACATTGCTGGACTACAACTCCCAGCATATTATCAGCGTCAGATGGGAAGTGCAGCCCCTGATACAAATTCCCGGGACTTCAAACAAATTCTTCACTTTATTTACCTCAATTTGCTGATGTTGAAACCCCCGGCCCATCAGATGGGACCCCCCCCTTTCCTATATCCTGTACTTGTATTGTGGAACTAATCCAATTGCTTTAGCCTATGAGTTTGAGCTGAACTGCAGGGAACTGTCACCAGGGGATGAGCAGCAGGGAAGCAGAATCTTCATCTTCATTTACTTACAATATAATTTACACCTTAGTACTGTCACCTTTTTCTGACACTCACACTGATTTCAGTGCAAAAGGGCAAATAATCCCCCCACTAATAATAGTGTCATAATAACTTGCCCTACTGCCTTTATATGGGTGCTCCCCCCCCCCCAGCCACAGAACAACCCCTCAGTGACTTCTAATATCCTTATCATTTACAGTAGGGGGTACATTATCCTTTATAATACATGAGTGATACTCAGAGTTCCCTGTATAACTCAGCCTGCAGCCTTGTGCCTTTATATGGTCACAGAACAACCCCTCAGTGACTTCTAATATCCTTATCATTTACAGTAGGGGGTACATTATCCCTTATAATACATGAGTGATACTCAGAGTTCCCTGTATAACTCAGCCTGCAGCCTTGTGCCTTTATATGGTCACAGAACAACCCCTCAGTGACTTCTAATATCCTTATCATTTACAGTAGGGGGTACATTATCCCTTATAATACATGAGTGATACTCAGAGTTCCCTGTATAACTCAGCCTGCAGCCTTGTGTCTTTATATGGTCACAGAACAACCCCTCAGTGACTTCTAATATCCTTATCATTTACAGTTGGGGGTACATTATCCCTTATAATACATGAGTGATACTCAGAGTTCCCTGTATAACTCAGCCTGCAGCCTTGTGCCTTTATATGGTCACAGAACAACCCCTCAGTGACTTCTAATATCCTTATCATTTACAATAGGGGGTACATTATCCCTTATAATACATGAGTGATACTCAGAGTTCCCTGTATAACTCAACCTGTAGCCTTGTGCCTTTATATGGTCACATAACAACCCCTCAGTGACTTCTAATATCCTTATCATTTACAGTAGGGGGTACATTATCCCTTATAATACATGAGTGATACTCAGAGTTCCCTGTATAACTCAGCCTGTAGCCTTGTGCCTTTATATGGTCACAGAACAACCCCTCAGTGACTTCTAATATCTGTATCATTTACAGTAGGGGGTACATTATCCCTTATAATACATGAATGATACTCAGAGTTCCCTGTATAACTCAGCCTGCAGCCTTGTGTCTTTATATGGTCACAGAACAACCCCTCAGTGACTTCTAATATCCTTATCATTTACAGTAGGGGGTACATTATCCCTTATAATACATGAGTGATACTCAGAGTTCCCTGTATAACTCAACCTGTAGCCTTGTGCCTTTATATGGTCACGAACCAACCCCTCAGTGACTTCTGATATCCTTATCATTTACAGTAGGGGGTACATTATCCCTTATAATACATGAATGATACTCAGAGTTCCCTGTATAACTCAGCCTGTAGCCTTGTGCCTTTATATGGTCACAGAACAACCCCTCAGTGACTTCTAATATCCTTATCATTTACAGTAGGGGGTACAGTATCTAATTAATTTTATTCCTATTACTGGAACTTGTGGGCAGAATTCAGTCTAGTCCAAACAATCCGGCAAAAAAGGAGAATTCCCTGGTATAAGGAAGCCGTATAACATGGGCGGATTTTCATTAAGGCTTGGGGAGGCTAAGCCCCTTGAAGCTTTTCCAATCAGAGCACACCTCTCATAACAGACTGTAAAATAGACCAATCAGCACACAGAAGAGGAACGACAGAAGAGAAGGCAGATGCAGTGATAAAGGCAACTCAAGCTGATGATATTTAACAAGTAAGGAAATATTTTGGTTTGGTAGTTTGAGGTTAAGGCATTTACAGTCCAGGGGTAACTATAAACTAATGGGCATTTTCCCTGACTGTGACACCCATGCTTTCGTTTGATGCAAAGAAAGTAGATGAGCAGCCCTAAAATGAGTCGTGTCATTATAAATCCACTTGTGTTGTTACTGATAAATCTTTCTTAACCCTGAACTGGCTTCTATGGTGTTTAATGGAGGGAATAGAAGTAGTTTTAAACCATGATGACTTCTGTTAAAACAGGGTCTAATATAAGCACATGTGCCAGGAGTTCTAGTTTGAGAACCTACAGCCATACTTCCCAACTGTCCCTTTTTCGGAGGGACAGTCCCTCTTTTGACAGCTCAACCCGCAGTCCCTCATTTGTAGGAGAACCTACAGTATGTTCCCACATCTCTGATAAAATGTTTCTCCTCTGATGTTATACCCAAAGATAAAGGCGCTGATTACTATCTCGAAGTGAAGGAAGGGATATACAGAGGCCTATATGTTCATTTTTGCGGTTCCTTGATCCCATTGAGTAATCCAGTGCTACGTCTCAGGCTTCCTGTGTTTCATTAGCTGTTTTTGTCTTTATCAACATTTGCAATTTTGACTAAATATATCATACCTCCCAACTGTCCCTTTTTCGGAGGGACAGTCCCTCTTTTGACAGCTCAACCCGCCGTCCCTCATTTGTACTGGAAAGTCCCTCTTTTCTCTGCACTGAACAGCCAGAAAAAGAAACAAAGTTTCTCACTTAGGGGCCGATTCACTAAATTCGAGTGAAGGATTCGAAGTAAAAAAACTTCGAATTTCGAAGTGTTTTTTGGGCTACTTCGACCATCGAATGGGCTACTTCGACCTTCGACTACGACTTCGAATCGAAGGATTCGAACTAAAAATCGTTCGACTATTCGACCATTCGATAGTCGAAGTACTGTCTCTTTAAAAAAAACTTTGACCCCCTAGTTCGGCAGATAAAAGCTACCGAAGTCAATGTTAGCCTATGGGGAAGGTCCCCATAGGCTTGCCTACGTTTTTTTGATCGAAGGATATTCCTTCGATCGTTGGATTAAAATCCTTCGAATTGTTCGGTTCGAAGGATTTAATCGTTCGATCGAATGAATAATCCTTTGATCGTTCGATCGAATTTTCTGCGCTAAATCCTTCGACTTCGATATTAATTAATATTAATTAACCCTCGATATTCGACCCTTGATAAATCTGCCCCTTAATTGGCTTTTAGCAGAGAGCCCAGAACAGCTAACAGGTGCAAATAAGATACTGTGTAACAATGTTGAGACACAAAAACACAGTTTAGATCAGGAGAAATATTTTCAAACTTTCATAACCTGCCAAATTTTGTAAAACAAACATGGTAATTAGGGGGTGTGGCCACATAAAGGGGTGTGGTCAAAAAAATTGCTGCGCTACGTGCGGGAAAATAATTTTTTACTTCCAAAATGTTGGTAGGTATGATATATGACTGCTGTCCTGATCCTATGTCTGCCCTGGATTATTTTAGGACAGAGACACGCGCTCAGATTTGGGGAGATTAGTTGCCCGGCAACAAATATCCTCTTTTTTGGGCAACTAATCTCCCCAAACTGCCTTCCCCTGCCTTCGTTTTCCGAAGTTGCCTCACGAGGAAACTTTGGGCGACTTCGTAAGATGAAGCGCTCCGAGTGATGTACATTCTAGCCAGCGGGAAGGCAGTTTGGGGAGATTAGTTGCCCAAAGAAGAGGATATTTGTTGCCGGGCAACTTAAATCAAATTGCTTCATTAGCTGAAATACTCCTAGTAATCTCAGTCACCCATGCCCCAATCCTAAATTAACCCTTTCACTGATTTTTGCTTGAGGGGCTGTTTGCACATGCCGTTTTTATTTATATTCGTTGTTCTTTTCATTTTGTGTTTGTTCAGGGGAAGCACTTATGACACTATGGGGGTTATGTAATAAACGGCACTAAGTTTGCCCAGGGGCAGTAACCCATAGCAACCAATCAGCAGGCAGCATTTACTGGTCACCTGTTCCAAAGCAAATATCTTATTGGTTGCTATGGGTTACTTCTCCTGGGTAAACTTAGTGCCTTTTATTACATATAGGTATTTGGCTGGGAAACGTATATAGCGAAAAGGGTTAACATTGGGCTGAAGGGAAAAAATATAGGATATATAAGGAAACAACATGAAGAAAAATATATGAAAGAAGTGAATGAGATGAGAATGGAGTGACAGAAATGGAGGAATAACAGAATTCTAAATCAAAGAGGCTTATAAGGAAAGGGAAGTGAAGTTTTTCTGTTGGAAAAAATACCCAAGTTGTAGATTAGTGACCATTTTTGTACATTGGGACTTGTACCTGAAACTGGTGCGTGAGGCGACTGTATATAAAATTAGCATTTCATTTATTCTGCTATATTATGTGTTTTACTTTTACCCTGTCTTTTTTTGGGGCCATTATAAACATAAATATTATGTATTTTCATGTTGAACAATGCACAGTTTTGAATGTTTTTACCCCCTTAATATTTTGATGTCACTGACCCCGGCATCTAAAATAGGGATGCACCGAATCCACTTTTTTTGGATTCGGCCGAACCCCCGAATCCGAATACCGAACCCGAACCCTAATTTGCATATGCAAATTAGGGGTGGGAAGAGGAAAACAGTTTTTACTTCCTTGTTTTCTGACAAAAAGTCACGCGATTTCCCTCCCCGCCCCTAATTTGCATATGCAAATTAGGGTTCGGATTCGGTTCGGCTGGGCAGAAGGATTCGGCCGAATCCGAATCATGCTGAAAAAGGCCGAATCCTGCCAGAATCCCGAACCGAATCCTGGATTCGGTGCATCCTTAATCTAAAAATGATTGTTCTGTGAGGTTCAGATTCAGGGTCAGAATTGGCTGGCGGGACACCTGGAAAAACCCTGTGAGCCCCAGCTCTTTCGGGCCTCGCTCCCTACACAGCCGCTTACCTCCATGACCTGGGGTCATGGTGTGTAGAAAATAGTACGCGTGCATGGCGTTAAACAGCAGTGCAGGGAGCGGGTCTGGGCCAATGGGGCCCAAAAGAGCTGGGGCTTACCCTGGTTTGCGGCTGGGATGGGGGTACAGAGGGTGTTTTGTGGCTGGGGGGGCCCAGGGGATGGTTTGGGGGGGCCCTGAAGCTGCAGACCGATGGGCCCTGGTGCGATTGTTACTTTTTATTTCTATTTAGACCCTCTTCTACTCATATTTCCATCTCTTATTTAAGCCACTGCCTGGTTGCTGCAAATAAGACTCTAGCAACCCGATTGCTGCTGAAATACCAAATTGGGGATCTGTCGAGCAAAACTCTAAATAACAAAAAAAAAAAACCACACAAAATTAAAAATGAAGACTAATTGCAAATGATCTTAGAATATTAATGTCTGCATGGTACTAAATGTTAATTTAAAAGTGAACAGCTATTTGAAGGCCTCCCATGTATGGGCAACTTTAGCCTTCCCAACAACAAGAAAAATCACCCTCCGCCTATGCCGTATAACTAGCAGTGATCTCCCCGCATCGCATCTCATTTCACAAGCTGGGCATTGATTGGAAGAAAGGTGGGCGGGTCAGGTGGGTGTGACACATGCAAATGAGCAGCTGGGAGAAACTGAACACTACAATTCTGCACTAATCATTGTGTTTCTGTAGCTTTACATGTTGTACTAAGTTAGTAATGTTGTTGTAGAGCAATAAATGTGGGGGTGCAGTCTCTAATGGGGGGCTGAGTGTAACGATGGATTTATGTCGCCTCGAGAGGAAAGAGGGTCCGTCCCTGGGTGGTGGGCGCTTGTTACAATGTATCAGTAAGACTATACTTTCAGGGATCATTTCTATAGGTTGTACCTGGTGAAATGTGCTCGAAAGTGTCTGAACTCACAAACCACGAGGAAGAGCGTCAGTGTTCTCTCCTGAGCGTGAAGTGAGCTCACAGTGCTGCTTCATTGTGGCTGCTGTTTGCTATTGATGAACGTTCTGCTCTCCTGTATTATGGGGGAGATGGAGGGAGAGAACACAGGCTGAGTGGTTTATTACTGTTGGTGAAAAGGAAGAACTGAAGGATGTATAACCCTAGAAAACAAGTGAATGTAAAATTGATGAGGAAGCTAGTTGAAGCACTTTTGAAATTTGTATTCATTATTTATTTTCTTTTGATTCCAAGATATTAAGGGATACATGTACTGTTAATATGAATGAATTGTGTTACAACAGCGCCACCTGCTGGTCAGTTTCCCACCAGTCTGACCACCAAGTAGTCAAGGAAGTTGTCAGGAGAAAGAGGCTGATGTTCTTCTGCTTAGGAAAGATGTGAGAAAGGTTTCTTATTTATTAGAATGTTACTGCCATGTGTGGGGTTAATGTACTCATAAATAATTTCTGCAGTGATGTTAGTGGCATGTGTGTGGTTAATGTGTTCATAATCCATTGCTGCAGTGATGTTACTGGCATGTGTGGGGTTAATGTGCTCATAATCTATTGCTGCAGTGATGTTACTGGCATGTGTGGGGTTAATGTGCTCATAATCTATTGCTGCAGTGATGTTACTGGTATGTGTGGGGTTAATGTGCTCATAATCCATTGCTGCGGTGATGTTATTGGCATGTGTGGGGTTAATGTGCTTATAATTTATTTCTGCAGATGTGTTACTGGCATGTGTGGGTTTAATGTGCTCATAATCCATTGCTGCAGTGATGTTACTGGCATGTGTGGGGTTAATGTGCTCATAATTCATTTCTGCAGTGATGTTACTGGCATGTGTGGGGTTAATGTGCTCATAATCCATTGCTGCAGTGATGTTACTGGCATGTGTGGGGTTAATGTGCTCATAATCCATTGCTGCAGTGATGTTACTGGCATGTGTGGGGTTAATGTGCTCATAATCCATTGCTGCAGTGATGTTACTGGCATGTGTGGGGTTAATGTGCTCATAATCTATTGCTGCAGTGATGTTACTGGCATGTATGGGGTTAATGTGCTTATAATTTATTTCTGCAGTGATGTTATTGGCATGTGTGGGGTTAATGTGCTTATAATTTATTTCTGCAGTGATGTTACTGGCATGTGTGGGGTTAATGTGCTCATAATTCATTTCTGCAGTGATGTTACTGGCATGTGTGGGGTTAATGTGCTTATACTTCATTTCTGCAGTGATGTTACTGGCATGTGTGGGGTTAATGTGCTTATAATTTATTTCTGCAGTGATGTTACTGGCATGTGTGGGGTTAATGTGCTCATAATTCACTACAGTCCTTTTATGGGCATTTTCCGTTTCTGTAGTGATCTTACTGGTATGTCTATTTAATCAGAGATAAAGGTTGTGGCATTTTCTGGGGTCCCAAGCCTCACTTTCTCCTCAACTTGCGACAACCCTGCTGATCTTTGTACATAGCATGGGGGGGGGGGTGGAGGATAAAATCTGTCAGAGGTGATGTCGGCGGTCGCAGGAAAGGTTCAATAATGTGTTTTGGGGGGCTCCTCAGGTAAGTTTCTCTGGTAGACCCAAGGTACCCCAAATCAACACTAATAGTTACTATTATAATAGTAGTGAAAGCTGCCATACTGCAATCTTTAACATTCAATAAATCTAATGCTGCTTTTTTTTTTTTTACATTAAAACCCAAAGAAAATAGTGATGTCCGGGCCGACCCAAAGCTTAAAGGTTGGGCGGGTTGGACAAAGTTTGTGGGCTGCGGGTGGGTGCAGCAATCTCCTGGTACCCCAATTCTGCCTGCCGCACCCCCTTCTGTGTGATTCACAAGGGGGCGGGGTATAGAGAAATAAGAGCTCACAGTGGATTAGGATTGGGTGTAGGTTCTCCGGGGCTTTAAAATCCACCCAGTGCAAAAAAGGTGCAAAACAAGCAAAAAGTGTGAGGTGCAATCAGGTGATCATTAAGGGCCTATCAGCTTCTGTCACCTCCCCAGAAGACCTGCATAGCAAGGATCTTTGGACTCACCTTCAGCACAAGGCTAGGGTGACAACTATGCCCCCAAGCTTTTCCAAAACTCTCTGCATGTAAGGCTAGTGGGCGTCCCTTTGCCCCGATCCTCCAGCCACAAGGGACTTAAGGGAGGGGAAGTCTTTAGACCCCTGAAAGGGACCCAATAAAAGGTGCTTCACCCTCTGAACATGTTCCTGTGTCTCCAATGGGTCCCATGTTGGTGCTCCCCCAATAGTTACACCAGTAGTCACATGTCAAACAAGAGCCACAAGGTTGTAGGTCACATGTCCCAAACAGCCAATCCCCTGCTGAGAGCCTGACCAAATTCAGAATTGACTGCAACAGATGTTTCCTCCTGATTGATTGGTGGGCGGGTCAGGTGGGTGTGACACATGCAAATGAGCAGCTGGGAGAAACTGAACACTACAATTCTGCACTAATCATTGTGTTTCTGTAGCTTTACATGTTGTACTAAGTTAGTAATGTTGTTGTAGAGCAATAAATGTGGGGGTGCAGTCTCTAATGGGGGGCTGAGTGTAACGATGGATTTATGTCGCCTCGAGAGGAAAGAGGGTCCGTCCCTGGGTGGTGGGCGCTTGTTACAATGTATCAGTAAGACTATACTTTCAGGGATCATTTCTATAGGTTGTATCTGGTGAAATGTGCTCGAAAGTGTCTGAACTCACAAACCACGAGGAAGAGCGTCAGTGTTCTCTCCTGAGCGTGAAGTGAGCTCACAGTGCTGCTTCATTGTGGCTGCTGTTTGCTATTGATGAACGTTCTGCTCCCCTTTATTATGGGGGAGATGGAGGGAGAGAACACAGGCTGAGTGGTTTATTACTGTTGGTGAAAAATTAGAACTAAATGTAGAATATAGGTGGTGCTACAGTGTTTTTAGTAATGTAATAGTTATTATGAGACAAACTGTTACTTTTGCTGAAAATGTCATAATAACATAGTAAGTAAATTTGAAAAAAGACACATGTCCATCAAGTTCAACCTTTTTTAACACTACTTAATTACAACTAAATAAAAAACAATGTTGCGGCAGGACCCGAACCGCCCATCTTGTCCAAGCCCCGCCCCTTTCATGACATCACACTTATACATGTTTTGAGCCACAGGGCTCCCGAGTGCAGTACCTGCTGTAGCCTCCGAATACCTGTCAGGAGCCAATTAACCTGCCTGTATGTGTTGGAGTGGGTTGAAAACCCAGGATTAAAAGAGAAACCCAGAGCCGTTCCTGCCATGAGGCAAGGTGAGCACCTCAGGCGGCAGTGAACGGCCAGTTACAAGGGGCGGCAAAAAGTCGCCTCCTGTAACTTTAAGAGCTGCATTTCCGGCTTTTAAACCAGAAATTGGCTCTGCTAGTGCAGAAAGTGCAGTACGCGCTCGTCGCACTATTATTATTAACGTATTTATATATCGCCAACATATTGCATTGCGGTGCAGCACCTTATAAACGCGGAGCGGGAGAGGGGGGCGGCATCGGCCCACTGATACCCCCTGGGGAAACCCACACATACATAGGAAGAACATACATGTGCTGCTCCCCGCTGACAACTCGGCTCTTCCATTCTCTCTCCCATTTTCTCTCCCATTCTCTCTCCCCCATTGTCTCTTCCCCATTGTCTCTTCCCCATTGTCTCTTCCCCATTGTCTCTTCCCCCATTCGCTCTTTCCCCATTCGCTCTTTCCCCATTCGCTCTTTCCCATTCTCTCTCCCATTGTCTCTCTCCCATTGTCTCTCTCCCATTGTCTCTCTCCCTATTTCTCTCTCCCATTCCCTCTTTCCATTCTCTGTCCAATTCTCTCTTACATGCTCTCTCCCATTCTCTCTTTAATTCTGTGGTTAATGTGTTTATTAGTTATTTGATGCAGTGATCTTACTTGCATGTATGGGGTTAATGTGTTTATTAAGCTGGCCATAGACGCAAAGATCCAATCGTACGAATCCTCGATTTTAACAATTTTCGGAACGTGTATGGAGTGTCCCGACATCTGTCAAACCGTGCCGATTGGTCATTCAGTCGATCGGACAGGTTAGAAGATTTCTGTTGGCAATATTGCGTGTATTGGCCAAAATGACGATCTTCAGTGGCAGAAGCGGAGAGCTGTACTTGAAGTGCAGTGAATGAAGCGAGGGTTGGATTAGGTGCAAGTCTCTAGGGGTAGCCACACTTGCATCCCCATGGGGTCCCCCCGTCTCTCCCCATCCCCTATTGTTCCCCCTGACCCTACCTGCAGCCCCGTGTGGACGTTAGAAATAAAAGGTGGTGAATACCAGGACTGCGCTTGTGCTCATTTTATAGAAAGGACGGTGGCGGACTCCCCCTGGGAGATCATCCATCCAACCCCCCCTCACTAGGCCTCCGGTAGAAGACGCGTCCGGGTATGCGGAGAATGTCCCCCCGGTGCCGTCAGCAGAGAGATGGAGCGGCCGGTAATCTGTCATCTTCTAATATCGGCTGATCTGTTCTTTTTTAACTGAAGGTTAGTGGCAGGTCGGGAGATGGGGACGTCAATGATTCGAACGATTGAATCTTTGTGTCTATGGCATAGGCGGAGGGTGATTTTTCTTGTTGGGAAGGCTAAAGTTGCCCATACATGGGAGGCCTTCAAATAGTTGTTCACTTTTAAATTAACTTTTAGTACCATGCAGACATTAATATTCATAAGATCATTTGCAATTAGTCTTCATTTTTTATTTTTTAGTTATTTAGAGTTTTGCTCAACAGCTCCCCAATTTGGTATTTCAGCAGCTGTTCAGTGCAGAGAAAAGAGGGACTTTCCAGTACAAATGAGGGACTGCGAGTTGAGCTGTCAAAAGAGGGACTGTCCCTCCGAAAAAGGAACAGTTGGGAGGTATGGCTGTAGGTTCTCCAACTAGAACTCCTGGCACATGTGCTTATATTAGACCCTGTTTTAACAGAAGTCATCATGGTTTAAAACAACTTCTATTCCCTCCATTAAACACCATAGAAGCCAGTTCAGGGTTAAGAAAGATTTATCAGTAACAACACAAGTGGATTTATAATGACACTCACATACCTCCCAACATTTTGGAAGTAAAAAGAGGGACAAAAAGTTTTTTCCCGCACGTAGCGCAGCAATTTTTTTGACCACACCCTTTCTGTGGCCACACCCCCTAATTACCATGTTCGTTTTACAAAATTTGGCAGGTTATGAAAGTTTGAAAATATTTCTCCTTATCTAAACTGTGTTTTTGTGTCTCAAAATTGTTACAAAGTATCTTATTTGCACCTGTTAGCTGTTCTGGGCTCTCTGCTAAAAGCCAATTAAGTGAGAAACTTTGTTTCTTTTTCTGGCTGTTCAGTGCAGAGAAAAGAGGGACTTTCCAGTACAAATGAGGGACTGTCCCTCCGAAAAGGGGACAGTTGGGAGGTATGCACTCATTTTAGGGCTGCTCATCTACTTTCTTTGCATCAAACAAAAGTCAGGGAAAATGCACATTAGTTTATAGTTACCCCTGGACTGTAAATGCCTTAACCTCAAACTACCAAACCAAAACATTTCCTTACTTGTTAAACATCATCAGCTTGAGTTGCCTTTATCACTGCATCTGCCTTCTCTTCTGTCGTTCCTCTTCTGTGTGCTGATTGGTCTATTTTACAGTCTGTTACGAGAGGTGTGCTCTGATTGGAAAAGCTTCAAGGGGAAAGCTCCAATCAGAGTGTAGCTGATTTTCTACAGCATCAGAGTTTGCAGACACGCAGGGCAGGAGTTTTCCCCATGTTTAAACAGCGGCATTCAGTAAGGGAGAGTTTTATTTCTCTTTTCTTTGCGGTGTCAGGCAGGTTTGGGGAGGCTTAGCCTCTTGCATAGCAAGAATCTTTGGACCCACCTTCAGCACAAGGGTCAGGCCCGGACTGATAATCTATGGGTTCTGGCAAATGAGGGGCTGCTATAAGGTGCCATAGAAAGTCAGTATTTAGTGCTGTTTGGGCCTCTATGTGGGCTGATTGGGCTTCTGTGTACCTGAAATGCCAGGGCCTTTTTTAACTCTCAGTCCAGACCTGGCTAGGGTGGCCACTATGTCCTCTACCCCCTCCAGGGGCAAAAGTTTCCCACAATCCTCTGCATGTAAGGCTATTGGGGGTCCCTTTGCCCCGATCCTCCAGCCACAAGAAACATAAGGGAGCGGAAGTCTTGAGACCCCTGAAAGGGACCCAATAAAAGGGGCTTCACCCTCTGAACATGTTCCTGTGTCTCCAATGGGTCCCATGTGGGTGCTCCCCCAATAGTTACACCACTGGTCACATGTCAAACAAGAGCCACAAGGTTGTAGGTCACATGTCCCAAACAGCCAATCCCCTGCCGAGAGCCTGACCAAATTCAGAAGTGACTGCAACAGATGTTTCCTTCTGATTGATTGGTGGGTGGGTCAGCTGGGTCAGGTGGGTGTGACATATGCAAATGAGCAGCCAAGAGAAGCTGAACACTACAATTCTGCACTAATCATTGTGTTTCTGTAGCTTTACATGTTGTACTAAGTTAGTAATGTTGTTGTAGAGCAATAAATGTGGGGGTGCAGTCTCTAATGGGGGGCTGACTGTAACTATGGATTTATGTCGCCTCGAGAGTAAAGAGGGTCCGTCCCTGGGTGGTGGGCGCTTGTTACAATGTATCAGTAAGACTATACTTTCAGGGATCATTTCTATAGGTTGTACCTGGTGAAATGTGCTCGAAAGTGTCTGAACTCACAAACCACGAGGAAGAGCGTCAGTGTTCTCTCCTGAGCGTGAAGTGAGCTCACAGTGCTGCTTCATTGTGGCTGCTGTTTGCTATTGATGAACGTTCTGCTCCCCTTTATTATGGGGGAGATGGAGGGAGAGAACACAGGCTGAGTGGTTTATTACTGTTGGTGAAAAAATAGAAGTAAACTGAATGAGAAAGTGGGGCAGCAGATTATCAATAAAGTAACAGTTGTTTTTATAAGGTAAATTGTTACTTTGCTGAGAATGTGAAATTAAAAACTAAATTAAAAAAAAAGTGGTGAGGTCCCCAAAATCCAGAGGTTGTTTTGTTTTACTAATATATATTGTAGCACAGGGTCTGCTTTCTCTCTAGTTACACATATGGGAAGATCATACATGTGCAGGTCCCTGCTGACAGCTCGGCTCTATCATTCTCTCTTCTGTTCTCTCACTCCTTCACTCCTTCACTCCTTCCATTCACTTCTATTCTCTCTCGCATTCTCTCTTGTATTTTCTCTCCATTCTCTTTCTCCTCCTCTCCCCCATTCTCTCTCCCATTCTCTCTCTCATTCTCTCTTTCATTCTCTTTCAAATTCTCTTTCCCATTCTCTCTCCCCTTCTCTCTCCCATTCTCTCTTTCATTCTCTCTCCCATTCTCTCTTTCATTCTTTCTTCCATTCTCTTTCCCATTCTCTCTTTCATTTTCTCTCCCATTCTCTCTTTCATTCTCTTTCCCATTCTCTCTTTCATTTTCTCTCCCATTCTCTCTTTCATTCTTTCTTCCATTCTCTTTCCCATTCTCTCTTTCATTTTCTCTCCCATTCTCTCTTTCATTCTCTTTCCCATTCTCTCTTTCATTTTCTCTCCCATTCTCTCTACCATTCTCTCTTTCATTCTCTCTTCCATTTTCTCTCCCATTCTCTTCCATTCTCTTTCCCATTCTCTCTTTCATTCTCTCTCCCCTTCTCTCTCCCATTCTCTCTTTCATTTTCTCTTTCATTCTCTCTTCCGTTCTCTCTCCCATTCTCTCTTTCATTTTCTCTCCCATTCTCTCTACCATTCTCTCTTTCATTCTCTCTTCCATTTTCTCTCCCATTCTCTTCCATTCTCTTTCCCATTCTCTCTTTCATTCTCTCTCCCCTTCTCTCTCCCATTCTCTCTTTCATTTTCTCTTTCATTCTCTCTTCCGTTCTCTCTCCCATTCTCTCTTTCATTTTCTCTCCCATTCTCTCTACCATTCTCTCTTTCATTCTCTCTTCCATTTTCTCTCCCATTCTCTTCCATTCTCTTTCCCATTCTCTCTTTCATTCTCTCTCCCCTTCTCTCTCCCATTCTCTCTTTCATTTTCTCTTTCATTCTCTCTTCCGTTCTCTCTCCCATTCTCTCTTTCATTTTCTCTCCCATTCTCTCTACCATTCTCTCTTTCATTCTCTCTTCCATTTTCTCTCCCATTCTCTTCCATTCTCTTTCCCATTCTCTCTTTCATTCTCTCTCCCATTCTCTCTTTCATTTTCTCTTTCATTCTCTCTTCCGTTCTCTCTCCCATTCTCTCTTTCCTTTTCTCTTCCATTCTCTCTTTTTACCATCTGGACAATCTAATCACCTCCCTACTTGGCCCCGCAATAAATGTCGCTGTCACCAATGTCTCAAATTAAAAATCCTCAGTGGAACACAAGACCATCTTTCATTTTTACAATGGATCTAGTTAACTGCTCACCTGCCTTCCTCTCTTCTTCTGGTCTCACAAATTCTCTGCCTTCTTGCTGGACCCCCTGGGTCCCAAACATTGCTGACTGTCAGAATAACTTCTTCTTTGGAAAAAGATGAATAAAGTTTAACAATGTTTAATTTTTATGAAAGAGGCAAAGCAAGGCAAGGGGCTTGGAAACACTGAAAGAAAAAAAATGTAGCATACTACTTGAGCAAAAGTGGGAGAGGCAATGCTTTCAATCTTTCCATTATCTGCAGTGATCATATTGTCATGTCTGGGGTTAATGTGTTTATTAGTCATTTTCTGCAGTGACCTTACTTGCATGTCTGGGGTCATAATCAATTTCTGTAGTGATCTTGCAAGTTTAGGGTAAATATGTTTATTGACCGTTTCTGCAGTGACCTTGCTGGCATGACTAGGTTTAATGTGCTCATAATTTACTGCAGTGATGTTATGGGCATGTGTGGGGTTAATGTGCTCAGAATCCATTGCTTCAGTGGTGTTACTGGCATGTGTGGGGTTAATGTGCTGATAATCCATTTCTGCAGTGATGTTATCGACATATGTCCAGTTAATGTGCTCATAATTCACTTCATTAATTGTTTTGGCATGTCTGAGGGTTAATATTCTCATTGTCCTTTTCTGTAGTGATCCTACTGGTATGTCTATTTAATCACTGATAAAGGATGTGGCAAAAGGCCTAAAAGGAATTTCTATGTGTAAACTCAGTGCATTTTTTGGGTGTGAGGTGCAATCAGGTGATCATTAAGGGCCCATCAGCTTCTGTCCCGTGCCCAGGAGACCTGCATAGCAAGAATATTTGGACCCTCCTTCAGCACAAGGCTAGGGTGGCCACTAGGTCCTCTACACCCCCAGGAGCAAACGCTTCCCACAACTCTCTGCATGTAAGGCTAGTGGGGGTCCCTTTGCCCCGATCCTCCAGCCACAAGGAACATAAGGGAGGGGAAGTCTTTAGACCCCTGAAAGGGACCCAATAAAAGGTGCTTCACCCTCTGAACATGTTCCTGTGTCTCCGATGGGTCCCATGTGGGTGCTCCCCCAATAGTTACACCACTGGTCACATGTCAAACAAGAGCCACAAGGTTTTAGGTCACATGTCCCAAACAGCCAATCCCCTGCCGAGAGCCTGACCAAATTCAGAAGTGACTGCAACAGATGTTTCCTCCTGATTGATTTGATGGGCGGGTCAGGTGGGTGTGACACATGCAAATGAGCAGCTGGGAGAAACTGAACGCTACAATTCTGCACTAATCATTGTGTTTCTGTAGCTTTACATGTTGTACTAAGTTAGTAATGTTGTTGTAGAGCAATAAATGTGGGGGTGCAGTCTCTAATGGGGGGCTGAGTGTAACGATGGATTTATGTCGCCTCGAGAGGAAAGAGGGTCTGTCCCTGGGTGGTGGGCGCTTGTTACAATGTATCAGTAAGACTATACTTTCAGGGATCATTTCTATAGGTTGTACCTGGTGAAATGTGCTCGAAAGTGTCTGAACTCACAAACCACGAGGAAGAGCGTCAGTGTTCTCTCCTGAGCGTGAAGTGAGCTCACAGTGCTGCTTCATTGTGGCTGCTGTTTGCTATTGATGAATGTTCTGCTCCCCTTTATTATGGGGGAGATGGAGGGAGAGAACACAGGCTGAGTGGTTTCTTAACAAAGGTAGAAAAGCAGTATTTACAAATAACTTCACTTATGAGTCTCTGTGGATTGTAAAAGAATAACTAATAGAACAGCAGGATACATTTTTTTCTCCCACAATCCAAAGATGTAGAGGAAACTTAATTGGTTTCTGAATGAACTGCTCATTGGAGCAGAGAGTGATGGGAATATGAGAGTGACCTTAGATTGCAAGCTCACTGGGGCAATGCCGGATTGGAATGTGATGGGGGCCTTAGATTGTAAGATCATTGGGGCAGAAACTGATGGGAATGTGATAGGGACCTTAGATTGTAAACTCCACTGGGGCAGGGACTGATGGGAATGTGAATGGATCTTAGATTATAAGCTCACTGGGGCAAGGACTGAGAGGAATGTGATAGGGACCTTAGATTGTAAGATCACTGATACAGGGTCTTATGGGAATATAATAGAGACCTTAGATTGTAAGCTCACTGGGGCAAGGACGGAGAGGAATGTGATAGGGACCTTAGATTGTAAGCTCACTGGGGCAGGGGCTGATGGGAATGATAGGGACCTTAGATTGTAAGCTCACTGGGGCAAGGACTGAGAGGAATGTGATAGGGACATTTGATTATAAGCTCACTGGGGCAGGGGCTGATGGGAATAATGTTTGATGAAAAGATAAAAAATCATCATTGTTCCAAACATAACCAGTGTCTCCTGTTAATTTCTAATGTAGGTCCAGCTCTCTGCCCTTCTGTCCTGTCACCCCTAGATGGTTCCTTTCATGTGGCTGAGGGGACAGGACGCTCGGTGGGTTCCCTGGTTCTGTTCCGGTGTCAGCAAGGATTTCATCTGATTGGCAGTGGCAAGGTCAGATGCCTTCTCAGAGAAGAAACCCCCCAATGGAGTGAACCCCAACCCCAATGTGAGGGTAAGAAGATAAGGATGGGGTACAGTATGAGGGTATAGCTTATTGTGTGCCCAGAACATTCCTTCTCTGTATATTTGTATTTATACATATGGGAGGAGGAGGTGCCATATTGATTCCCTTAGACAGTACACTATGAGGGTATAGCTTATTGTGTGCCCAGAACATTCCTTCTCTGTATATTTGTATTTAGACATATGGGAGGAGGTGCCATATTGATTCCCTTAGACAGTACAGTATGAGGGTATAGCTTATTGTGTGCCCAGAACATTCCTTCTCTGTATATTTGTATTTATACATATGGGAGGAGGAGGTGCCATATTGATTCCCTTAGACAGTACAGTATGAGGGTATAGCTTATTGTGTGCCCAGAACATTCCTTCTCTGTATATTTGTATTTATACATATGGGAGGAGGGAGGTGCCATATTGATTCCCTTAGACAGTACAGTATGAGGGTATAGCTTATTGTGTGCCCAGAACATTCCTTCTCTGTATATTTGTATTTATACATATGGGAGGAGGGAGGTGCCATATTGATTCCCTTAGACAGTACAGTATGAGGGTATAGCTTATTGTGTGCCCAGAACATTCCTTCTCTGTATATTTGTATTTATACATATGGGAAGAGGTGTCATATTGATTCCCTTAGACAATATGGGGGTATAACTTATTATGTACTACGAGACCCTCAGATCATCTTGCCCCTCTCTCCCCTAGCAATGCCCCAGGACTATCACAGAGGTTTCCGCCTGGCAGTCATTGTGTCCCTGGTCAGCTGTCTCATCATCCTCACCATGTGTGTGTTCTTCATGCTTTGCTGCGTAAAACAGGCACAACTCCGGCTGCAGGAGGAAGAGAGCGAGTCCAGGTGGGGGCGCTGCACTTGCACTTTTCTCCCCATAAGGAGTCGGATTCACACAAAACAACACCATCAGTTCTGTAGGTTTATCAGCAGGGCCCTCTGCTGGACACTGTATGGTACTACATATCATGCTCTGATTGCAACTATAGTCTATGAAGATTCTCATTCATCCAGGTCATGATGTACAGTATGTAGTGGAATGAACTCAAACGCAACTGGACCTTTAGAGTTTTTTTTCCCTTTCCAACACTGAACTGAAGAAGCCACTTGGCTTCAAGGGGAAAAAACTCAATCTTCCAAGCGTAAACACACAAACCTGGGGTGGGGTTCAGCCCACAAGCATTAAATTAATCAATAGGTAAACATTATAAAAGCAAATTGCCTTTAGAGGGAGCCGAGCAACCAGAAACTCTAAAAGCTAAAGGGCATGGGGCGGTCTCTCTTCCAGACAGGGTTATGGGATGGTGGGACCATGGGGTAGACAGTTACCCTTGCCCCACAATTAATTTGATTTCCATTTGGAGTCAATGACCATTTTTTTTTTTGTTTTTTGCCTCAGGGTTTGTCAACAAAGAGACGAGGCACCGGATTTCCCTGGAGCGGACGAGGGTGGAAGCAGTAGCCCAGAGCGGCCATTGCAAGGCTTACTTAGCTCTGCCTGCCTCAGGGGAGGAGCTCGATTCGAGAACAGGGAATATTTGGGGTATGATCTCTATTCCCTTTCATTAGGACAGCCAACGAGTCTATATATAATGCTTTCCCATCTCAGCAGCACCCGCCAAATTATAGTTCCTCTTAAATGGGTTGGTTTTGGTGAAACACACCCAGCCCCAGAGATGTTCATTTTTCTCTCCCTATAATGGTAAATTTCCCTTGAAAAAAAAAAAATATTTTGGCTAAAACTCCTCTTACCCTGCAGGTGCCACAAAAACCTTCACCAGCTCATTGCAGAAGACAGTTGGTCCCAGTGGAAGAAGCAGGACCTCTCTATTGGTGGTCATGTAACGAGGGGATGTCCAACGCTGACCTGACCATAGATCCAGAGTCTCCAGAGAGATCCCCCATGTTTACATGTTAGTGTATAAAGAAATCGGCAATAAAGCCATGGTCCCCCCTCAATTAGCTTCTTGTCGTTGTGTATTCTCTTCGAGATTGAATTAAGGAGGTCAGGTAGCTCCAAACTGGAGAAAATGAAAAGCCCCAGAGTCTGCATGTCCTTGGATTGTAAGCTCTTGTGAACAGGTCTTGTTTACGTCAAGCCCTGGAGGTAGTTAGGCTTGGAATTCTGTTTCAGGAATTGCTTTTCCTTTAAAAGTTTGTTGCCTCAGTGGGAAAGGCCCAGTTTCTCACCAGTGAGATTGTTCCTCAGTCAAGACCGGAAGTTTTCCAATAAACACCTCTTCTGGTACCGACTGAACACCTTCCAACCCTCTACTCCGTCCTGTAGCAGAGGTTGTAAATGCTCTGAGTTCCAGACCAGGGCCCACTAGGGACTTCCCCAGTATCCCAGCTGACCAGTCCAACTCTACTCTACTCTACTGTACTGTACTGTAGGGACCAGATCTACACAATTTATCTATATTATTCTCCCCAAAGGTTTTAGGGGTGTCATAAAAATTTTGTTCTGAGGTCTGGATAACCCACTGCTCTGAGCTGTGGATGTGTCTCAATGGGTGCCATTCCATACCTGATCACCCACCTGGTAACTCTGAAGCTCTGCTGGACTCACCTTGTTGCTCCCAGGTCATTCCTCATCATGGCACTTGGAGAACTTCAAATGTAACCTGTGCTGAATGGCTTATGGCCTGGACCTTTGGTTGGTAGATGTTGGATGTTGCTTAGAAGTCAACAGGGGGTCACAGAAGTAGGGATGACAGGAAGTTTTGGAGGAGCTGGTTGTAAGGGAAAATTCTCAGAAGACATTGAGTAGGCCTCATTGAATGGAGGATCTTGACACCTCTTGGTATGAAGAGGGGAACTGAGCAGGGGTTGGCTTTAAAAACAGAAACCATTTGAGCAGGGATGGACCTGTGAAAAGCAATGGCTTTTTTTGGGGGTCTGGGGAAGAAGTTGGGCAGAGCTGGGGCTCAGGGTTTGAGTTAGAGGAGCTGGGCTTTAGGACAAGGAATAGCCACTAAGGTCCTGGTAAGTAGGAAAAGAAGCAGGTGCTCACATCTAGAGAAAGGTCCTTCCATATGGGAGGGACATATAGGAAGTCACCCCTCACATTCTAGTCCCCAAGAACATCAAGATTAAAAACATCCACTAGGAGCAAAATAACAAAAAGGTCATTCGAGCTTTGACCAGGCCGCCCAGAACAATATGAAAACACAGAAGTCAGTATTGTCACTGATACAAGTACAGTAGGCCAGCAGATTTCCCTGCTTTCTGTGAGGAGGGAGGGGTACTAGTTACTTATGGCAACCAATCAGCATGCAGCATTTACCACTTACTTGATTGAGGTGCAGCAGCCAAGCCAACGCCTTGCCCTTTATTACATACTGGGGTTAGAGTCCTATTAACCGTATCCAATCCCTGTGGGGGTTCATTTGCATAAACACTCATTTACATATCCCAGCAGAGACCTTCTGGGAGGAGGTGCCGTACAGAATATTTGGAGAACGGGGAAGGAAAGGGGAAGTTAATATGGTGTAAGGACAATGGATAGAATGAGAATTAGGGATGCAGCAAATCCATACTTTTTTGGATTGGCCCAAACTTCTCAATTCAGAACCCAAACTTAAGAACTTTTTTTTTTTTTTTTTTAGAAGACTTTTACAATTGTGACCCCACTAAAGGTCAACATCACCATCTGCACCCATCTCAGTACCTGTCTTACAAAAAAAAAACACCTTGGTCCCTCTTCTCTGCCAGTTCAACAATGGAACATGTTCTAGACCTGGCATCAACTCCATGATGGGCGATCACAAAGAAGAGGGGGACCTCCCTTCATCTCAATTGGAGGTCTCTGCACTAGAAGAGCTGAATTTCCACCTTTGGTTGGCCTTGGGGTGTCACTAGGCTTTCTTTTTCATTTTTAGGGGTTCGGATTCCAACTCTATTAGAAACGATTGACGGCCATGCTTGAGCACTCACACACACAAAACCCCACGAGTTTTATCATCAAGTTTTCTGTTTTATTTAAGATTTTAGTTTTCATTCTGAAGACAGAGGTACATTTTTTCCGGCTTTGGGGTATTTTTTTTAAGCTTCGGGTTATAACCGTGTTTATTCATTTGATTTCCCCCTCCCATTTTATTTGTTAGAACTTCTCCTCCTCCTCCCAATATTGAGATTATTCCAGTTCTGTGCAAGACTTCCGGAGACGGTGATGGTTTCGGCTGTGGGTCCAGGCAATCGGTACGGAAGGGGTTGGGAGCTTTAGAAGACCACAGGCCGCTGATGTTGTCCATAGACATCAAAGCTTTTCCGGGACCAATTTGTATAATCAGGAACGGCCAAAAAAACGAGTTTACAAACCTGACCCGAAATTCATGGAACTTTAGAAGCAGAGACCAGGTAACTACTCAAAAATATGTCCCAACTCTGGATGGCATTAGGATCAATATGGCAGCTCTTCAGTAGTACCTCAAATAAATGGTTGGCCTACTGCTCAACGTGTGCAAAACAATCAAAAAAAAAAAGTAAAATAAATTGGTGAATTGAAGGAAACGACTGCTGCATCGGCACATCTTTTCCACCCCTTTGGCTTTGAAAAAGAGGAGGTTTTAAATGATATGTGAATAAATCCAGCCCCTTTGGTCCTGGAAAAAGAAAATGACATAAAGGAGCGTCGGCCTCTTTGAACCTACGGAAAAAAACGAGGAGGGGAAACCAAAAATATTTCAATCAGTCGGTGCTAATTGGCACCATAGAGAAGCGCGTTGCTTACGGATCACATTCGATTTCCTTGTCCCTAACGATTGTATCATTGGCTAGTTCTCCGAGCGTCGTCCAATCAAATAGACGTTAAGCTTAATTCTGGCTTTTAAGAAACAAAAACATTTCATGCATAGTCGCTGTCCAAGCCGAAATTGGGTTCCACTCTCCTCTTTTTTTTTTCTTTTATATTGCCTGCTAGAAATTGATTTGTTTCATGATTGGAGGGAAGATCAGTTGCGGGTTGTCGTGGCAACGGTTGACGGACAGTTCATTAAAATCAGGTTGTCACCGCAGTAATTAGGGGATAGTCTTGGCGTGCCGAGCTTCGAGGGAGGGCGTCGGCTCGGAAACCAAGATTCCTGAAATACATTGGAAAGGGATTGGAGGAGAAGGGCGGTATGAGAGGGGGGGAAAACACGGAGGACTGAATTTTTGGACTGAGGAGTCAGGGGACAATTCCCAAAGATCTAACTGTTCCTTAGATTTAATGACGGTCCAGGGTGGAGCTCTGTAGTAGATCTGTAGGTGTTTTGGTTGGGGGTCTGAAAGCTGTCTGGAAGCCGGGTGGTGGGGAGTGGAAACTGGCTGGATTTGATGGGGGAGGGTAAGGGCTCCAGTTGCCTCTGTGTAGGGGTATCTGTGCGCTGAAGAGGTTATTGTGTGGGTGGTGGGGGGGTAGGGAACTGCTGGGGCCGTCCATCTCTGTGAGGGCTTGCAGTGATTTTAACCAGTGGGGTGGATTGTCATCTTGTAGAGACTCTAAACCATTTCCTGTGGATGATGGGATGCCTGCGGGGGGGGGGGGGGGGCAGAAAGAGAACAGAATTACAAATGGACATAGATCCTCCTCTGGTGGCCATGTTTATTAGGTGCCATTGAACGAAGAACTAAAAGCTCAAATAAGTCTACAAATGCAACAGACCCAGGCCCTTTGGCAGTGAAGATCTGTCCCCGGCTGCCTGTAGAACTCATCAGAATCACCGGCTCCATGACACTTAAACCCCACGACTTCCGTGCAGGTTGACTGCCGAGCCCTGTCAGAAGAGGCACCGGGTCATCGGACTTGAACAGAATCCAAAGTATTTAAGTGTCATGGCGCCGGGCATTTCTGTACTGCACCACATCTTGAAGTCCACGAGGCCTGACCAATATTTAAACAGGTTTGAGGAAGGGGCGATGGTCTGCCAATTCCAGGTCTGACATGGACATCTGGAGAAAGGTTGGCTGCAATAAAGATGCCACGAGATGAGTGGAAGCTAAACCACAATCATAGCACTAAGGGTAGATAAACCAACCAATAATCTAACTCTCCGACCCTTGTTGGTCGATTGTCCACACATCATTGCACAGAAACCTTGGCGCCTGTCCCTCAAACCATTCGTTAGCTCACCGTACAAGCTCTTTGTAACCATTCATGAAGTTTCAGACTCTTCAAACCCAATGGGAAAACCATTTATGGCGACAAAGTTACACCCCCCGAAATTAATGGTCAACGACAACCATCCAATAACCTGCATGAAGGCAAACCTTGGTCTCCAAAGCATAAACAAAGATGGTGCAAGGCAGGAGAACAAATGTGGAGTATGTTTTGGAAGTTCACGAGATAATATTTTCCCCGTTTTCCAGACACCGGGTTATTGTTGGTCTATCGTACCTCCAGGACTGGAGAGATTTAGATCAGGTTGTGTGTGTTAGTGTCATTGCAGATGCTGACTAATGGACAGATACTCATATAATCTTCTATAGGTGGTTCTCCAGGGGCATCAATGCATGGCATACCCCAAAAGCCCCAAGATGTCCATACGCAGGCAAATCTAGTTCATTAATCAGCATGAAGAGATGCTTATGAGCAGATCTTTCCATGTATGGTCAGCTTTAGGCTGATAGGGAGGCTCAGCAGGATGGTTGGTGTTTTGGGTGCCATGACCGAGTAGCCAGGGAAGACAAAATGAGCGAGAAACGATTACCTGAGATAATGGCGGGATCCATCCAGCGGCCAGAGCTGTCCCAGTTCAAGCTGTTGGTGGTGGCAGTGTTGGACGTTGGTCTACTGTGGGTGGCGTTGGGGGTAGAAGCATTGGAAAGCCCGCCAAAGTTGATGTTAATGTTGGGTAGAAGTGCCTTTAGCCCGTCCTGCCATTCCTTCATATTTAAACCCTCTATTGAATTGCTGTGGTCTGGGAAGTTTGCCAAAATAAAATAAATGAATTAATTAAAAAAAGAAGAAAAAAAAAAATATTAAAAACTGATGTTAGAGTTTTCTTTTTAGGGTCAATTTATTCTTTGAAAGAGTCATGCTTTTTTTTTTTTTTTTTTTTGCCTGTGCGGATGCTGGAGGTTTCTTATTGAACTTACACTTCTGCCGCCCTATGGGAAAGGTGGGCACTGTTCTAACAGATCTTAGAAAAGGTCACCTCCCATTGGCTTATTTAGGGGCCACGTGTTGGCATATTTAGGGCTTCGTTGGGAAGGAACATTAAGAAATGAAAAATAAAGCAAAAGAATAACCCATATGTAATATTAGTGATGCTCTGAACCCTAACCCCCAATGCTCAGCTCTTTTTGATGGCCAAGTGTTGTGTCCCACCCCTTCCTATACTTTTGTTCTGTTAATTCAATTAAGAGATTGGCTTAAAGATCTAATACATTGTAGTAGGGTTTAGCGAGCAATCTTTAAATATATAGAAACCCCAAAACCAAGGCAAATTCAGACCTTCAAAGGCGGTGCAGTGAATATCAGTGGGTAATCTGTGACACGGTTGATGGGAAATGTTGAGAGTTGACGTTAGAAATGGCAGCAGGTCAGTGTAGTGCGGACCTTGTATTCGTTGGGGAAAGGAAACCATGACCCCTTGCTGGGAGTTAAAAAACCTTATTACGTTGAAATAAAAACATATTGACCAACGGTAAGTGATTTTAGCAGAAAAACAATAGACGTGGTCTGCCTTTCAATTGAAGGATCTAAGTTATGTTGAAGGACCTTCTCCTTGGTCTGATTAAGAGCAAGGAGTCATCGGGGGGTTGGAGAACATTTTGGGTCTACAAATGACATGTACATAGTCTTTGGTCCATAAAAATTCAGCCTTCCTTTCTAACGGAAGCAAAGCAATTATCAAGGAAAACATGGTGGGGTTGGAGAAGATCATTGACCTGGTGGACAGATGGATAGACTTGGTTGGACTGAGGGTTAGCATAATGGGGCTGCCAATGGGAATTTTCTGGGTCATAATGAGCTGAAGTTGGCCATAAAGAGAGCGATCACTTGTACGCTGGGTGGACAATCCCAACCGATACCTTTGTAACATACAGTTGGTTGGAAAAGTTCCTCGGCCGCCATGTTGGACTGTTGGCTGATGAGGATGTGCGCAATATGATGGGGCTCTAAAAATACATGATAATAATAATAAAAGGAGGAGCCACAGCTCCTCTTCACTTCTAGCTGTTGACCTGACGGAATGACAGAAAGTTGGTCCTACTGTGTATGGCTACTAACCTGTTATCTGTTGGATACCGATGAGTACTGGCTAGTGTGCATCTATTTATTTGGGGCTGCTGATGTGAAGGGAAACAACAGATTTTAGATGTGTGCATAGGTGCAAAATGTATATTTTTGGCATTTTTTTTTAATCAGCACCTGCTTTTAAATTATATCCCACCCAGGGGTAGAAGCCAGCGTGAATGTGTTATTCCCTCACATCTATGTAAGGGATACATACTCCACATTTATTCCGAACACAAAGCTGCAAACATGGAACTGTTCCCTTAAGTGGAGGCGGGTCATGGTATTGACTTCAAATGACTCACACAGGCTGAGCGAGGATGCTGGGAGATTAACAGACACTCTATCAGGGAAAAAGTAGAAGCAGCTACTAAGCCAAGTCCAACATTCAGGACAACAAAGGTGGAGCAGAACGGCCACTGTAAGGGTCAGAGCACACAGGCAGATTCAGGCAGGGGAGGGAGTTCGGGGAAAATAGTCGCTCCAAAGAAGAGGAAATTTGTCGCCCTGACCCTAAAGGGAAAGATCACGTTATCTCAAACAAGCAGCAATATGGGAATTACCCTAGAAACCCGGCAGAAAGGAAGGTGGATAATAGAGGTGACCCTGCTGCTGACAGTTTTGGGGCTACTAAACATCTGGGCCACATATTTTGCCGGCCAGAATGCCCAAAATGAGTCCCATACAATTTCAACGCAGCCACAAGCCATGTCTTTGGTTTCCCTTTCCCTCGATCCGCCACAGCCTGATTCATCGGCACATTGCTTGACCACACTTACGTAAAGCCCCATTGGGGGGGCAGTTTGCACAAGAGCTGATTTAACAAATTACGCAAAATCTGTCCGGCAATGCCGTGTCTCAATGGTCACCTGCCCCAAAAGGTACAGTGATAGATATATATATATATAATACACATCCTGTAAATTATATCCTTATAAATGGTGACTAGTGATGTCATCAGTTACAAATGTTGAGTAGTGATGTCACTAAAACTTATAACTTATGTATTATAATAAATAAAGTACCCCTTGTTGGAAAATATGAGGATATTAGAAGTAACCTTGGAGTTCCATGACCTGTATGAATTCATATGGTCATGGAACTGCTCGGCGACTTATAATATCCTTATATTTTACAATAAGGGGTACTTTATTCACTATATAATACACAAGAGCCTCGAATATCTTGTAAATTATAGCCTTATAAACGGTGACTAGTGATGTCATCGGTTATAATCGGAGCTTAGTGATGTCATTTCTGTCACGTGACTCCCTGAAACTTCTGTATTATAATAACTCGGCGTTCCATGATGAACTCTGAGCCTCGTACTTTTATATGGTCATGGAACTCCGCGGTAACTTATAATATCCTTATACTTTATTCACTATATCTCTAAGACCACAAGGCCAAAAAGTGCCCTTACCTGAATTCAACCCGCCTGGTTGTGGTTAGATCAGAAACATTTTGGCATGCAATTTATGAATTGTGTGCAAGAAGGTAACCATATTCCTTTGCAAAGTGGGTGCTTGAGCCAACCTACCTGCTACAGTGATGCCTCCTAGGCCTGTGTTGTGCTGAGGGGGATGAGACAAGTCCAAGAAATGACTGTTTGTTGGATTTGCTGTGTGATTCAAGTGCATGATGTTATTGCGTGGAAAGGCCATCCAGGGATACCGTGCCGCCTGCCCAGGAAAACTGAACGAATTGTAAACGGCTCTGTGTTGAAAGGGTGGGAACCTCTGAGGCAAAACTGAGAAGGTGCTGGAGATGGAGTTGGAGTTGGTGGTGGGATGGAGGAAGCCCAAGCTGGGGCCTTTGGGGGCGAGGTGAGGATTCGGGTTCTGAACGGACGTGGGTGAAAGGGAGGGCTGATCTTGGACAGACAGTTCTTTCTCGATCAAGTCTGCTAAGGCTTTGCGGGTGATATCGAAGGGGTCGAAACCCAGGTCATCCTCTTGCTGTTTAGACGAGCCAAAGCCGAAGGCCGCTTGCCAGTCTGTAGAAGACGACACGGGAATCGTTTCTGCGGAAAGATGACAGTTGTGAAAGCAACCATTCAATATTTCTAGGTTTTATATTTAGGGATACACCAAATAGGGATGCACCGAATCCACGATTCGCTTCGGGATTCTGCCATTTTCAGCATGATTCGGCCGAATCCTTCTGCCCGGTCGAACCGAATCCTAGTTTGCATATGCAAATTAGGAGTATGGAAGGAAATCGCGTGACTTTTGGTCACAAACCAAGGAAGTAAAAAATCTTTTCACCCCTAATTTGCATATGCAAATTAGGATTCGGATCGGTATCTGGCTGAATCTTTCACAAAGGAATCAGGGGTTCGGCCAAATCCAAAATAGTGGATTCCGTGCAACCCGAACACCAAATCCAGGATTCAGTTTGGGATTTAGCCGAATCCTTGTGCCCGGCTGATCTGACTCCTAATTTGCATATTTAAGTGATGGGCGGGAAGGGGAAAATCACACGGATTTCATCACAAAACAAGGAAGTGCCACTAATTTGCATATGTAAATTAGGATTTGGTTCAGAATCTTATCACAAAGAATTCGGGGATCCGGCCGAATCTCAAATAGTAGATTCCGTGCATCCCTAATTCTATTAATATTTAAAAATGAACTGTTATTTTTTTTATTATTGCTGATATTACTTCTAAACTTTTCATTACCGGTATGGGATCCATTATCCAGAAAGCTCTGAATTACGGGAAGAACTTCAATAGACTCCATTTTATCCCAGTTTTTACAAATCATTTCCCTTTTCTGTGTAATAATAAAACAGTCGCTTGTACTTGATCCCAACTAAGATTTACTTAATCCTTATTGGAAGCAAAACCAGCCTATTGGGTTTATTTCATGTTTATATGATTTTCTAGCAGACTTAAGGTATGAAGATCCAAATTACGGAAAGATCCTTCATCTGGAAAACCCCAGATCCTGAGTATTCTTGACAACTGGTCCCATAACAGTACTTATATTAATATTTTATATATATATATATATATATATATATATATATATATATATATATATATATATATATATATATATATATATATATATATATATATATATATATTTTTTTTTTTAATTTGAAACATTTTGATATTGCTTAAATTTAGTTGTATTTATAGTTCATATAAATATTTTTTACATTTAGATTATTTTTAACATTTTTTTATATTTATATTGCTAAATTTGATACATAACCTATTCTTTTTAATATGTTACATTTATATTCTTGTGAATATTTTTATATTTATCTGCATATTTTAGGAGAACCTGACTGCATTATAATTATATAATTTTTGGGGCAATTTACCCTTTAGACAAAACCCCATCACGCACCTGATGTGAAGAGGCTCTGTGGTTCTGGAGCTGTTGGCCACTCGCTGGACGTCTGTGGGGAACTGGGAAAGGGAGGGAGGCCGCTGGGGATGGGATTTGGGTGCCGGAAATTGTCCGAGAACAAAGACTGTGATTCTGACATGGCGTCTTCAAATGGAGACCGTGCGCTGTGATTGGCTGAGCTGATAGGGACAGAGGGATTTGGCTTAGATAATCCTGGCGGTGGTGACGGCGAATCGCTTGTTAATATCTGAAAAATCAAGAAGAAGGGAGTTATATTAATAGAAGTGGGGTCCAGTCTGAAGGTCAGTTTGGGGGAGATTTCGAGTGAGTGCTTATTTGTACCCTGGGTACCCCTGGAACTATAGCAGGGTGACACCCCAATGTTTCTATATATCTGTAACCTTGTTATGAGCTAAGGGGGCCCAGTCTGAAGGTCAGTTAGGGGGAGATTTGGGGTGAGTGCTTATTTGTACCCTGGGTACCCCTGGAACTATAGCAGGGTGACTGTTACCCCAATGTTTCTATATATCTGTAACCTTGTTATGAGCTAAGGGGGCCCAGTCTGAAGGTCAGTTTGGGGGAGATTTCGAGTGAGTGCTTATTTGTACCCTGGGTACCCCTGGAACTATAGCAGGATGACTGTTACCCCAATGTTTCTATATATCTGTAACCTTGTTATGAGCTAAGGGGGCCCAGTCTGAAGGTCAGTTGGGGGAGATTTGGGGTGAGTGTTTATTTGTACCCTGGGTACCCCTGGAACTATAGCAGGGTGACACCCCAATGTTTCTATATATCTGTAACCTTGTTATGAGCTAAGGGGGCCCAGTCTGAAGGTCAGTTAGGGGGAGATTTGGGGTGAGTGCTTATTTGTGCCCTGGGTACCCCTGGAACTATAGCAGGGTGATAGTTACCCCAATGTTTCTATATATCTGTAACCTTGTTATGAGCTAAGGGGGCCCAGCCTGAAGGTCAGTTAGGGGGAGATTTGGGGTGAGTGCTTATTTGTACCCTGGGTACCCTTGGAACTATAGCAGGGTGACACCCCAATATTTCTATATATCTGTAACCTTGTTATGAGCTAAGGGGCCCAGTCTGAAGGTCAGTTAGGGGGAGATTTTGGGCGGGTGTTTATTTGTACCCTGGGTACCCCTGGAACTATAGCAGGGTGACACCCCAATATTTCTATATATCTGTAACCTTGTTATGAGCTAAGGGGCCCAGTCTGAAGGTCAGTTAGGGGGAGATTTTGGGCGGGTGTTTATTTGTACCTTGCGTATCAGAGCTTCTGGGAGATGTAGAATAAAAACAACTGCTGCATATTTAGCACCCTGGTCAAATACTAAAATGCATGATGTAATTTCTGACCAGAACTAGCCCTGCTCCCCAGATAAAGGACCATCTGCAATCTGACAGTGTCCCATTATTCAGCAAACACACCAAGAATTTCCGTACCTGTTGCATGTTATCTCCGTTGCCTATACTTAACGACTCTGAAGATTTGTCGACGGAACTAAAAGAAGGAAAGATACAGTAAGGAAGCGATGCAGATCTTTAGCGTTTTGCTTATTACATTTGGGGAAAAAAAATTAAATCTGAATTTAAAGGGCCAGTACACACAAAAACAAGGGGTTAAAAAAAAAAAAAAAAAATGGATGCAAGCGCCATTTTGGTTGGGGCACTCCAGTGGAATCAATGTGCAAGTGCAACTGCTTCTGTTATTTCAAGTATTTTCGCACTTAAGAATTGTATCTGCATTTTTGGGTGTTTCAGCCTTTCCCAGTGTTAACATCTTTCTAAAAAACCCCAATGTGCTTCTCATTAGGAACTGACCACAGGGTTAATGGGTCAATTCTGCCCTGAATCAGTTTATAGCTATAACTGTATGTAGATTAAGAAATATCCTCTCCATTAGAGACAGAAAACTGTGGAAGTGGCATTTAGAAGAAAAGTCCACCAAAAAGTGGCATCTGAGCCACCGATTAAAACACATGCGCCATATACAAGGAAAGAAAAAGCCCCAAACGCAAAACTAAAAAAAAAACTCCTAGAAGGAAGCTGAACGTTGATGGAACCATTTGGCCGAATTTGGACATAATCAATAAAAAGGGAACTTGGTTACATTGAGCACCATGAATGAAGGCAAAACGTTGAGCGTTACGAGTTGGGACAATTGGAAAAACCAAAAGGGATCATGGATGAGTATCTACAGACATCAAGAGGCGAGGGGGAAAAAAAGGTTCTGATTGTATGAAACAGGGAACGGTCCAATTAAATCTGTCTTGACAACTATGTCATCGGAAGGGAAAGGCCTTGATGAAGAGGAGAAGAGATTGTTTTCAATGAGCAAGCAATGGGTGATTTAGGAAGGGAGCAGATGGCACATTAAAGTCACAGGGTGATGTTTGGGTTGACATTTGGGTCAAATGTTCATTAGATGACCTCCCAGAGTGGACTCCTAAGCTTCCGAAGATATCTCTTGTTGTCCAAATTCATTTTACCTTAGCAGCCACTCCAATATCCGGAGAGCCAAAAGTTCTACCTTCCAAAGAAAATATACCCCCCCCCTTCAGACATTTTTTGGGGTTATGCATAAAACGTGCATCGACATGATCTTGGCTTCCAAAAGTTCATATGGTTCACTTTAATAGAACGTTACCATTCCCGAGCCCCCTATAGGCTCACAGTGTCTTCAACTTGTTCCACTGTGAAGTGATGGATTCTTGGAACGGAAGTCCCTCTGAGGATGGGCTCATAGATTCTTTCAAAAGCAGAGAGACTTCAAGTCCCAGAATCCATGACCTCACAATGGATAGCAAGACACTGTGAGCCTAAGGGGGTTGGAATATGACTACAAGTCAGGGGTTTTAATCCTGAAATTGTTTTAAAAAGAAGGATTAAATAAGAAATAAACCACCCATTCCACCCTCCGACAAGGTACAAGACCTGCAATTGACACATCCACGTACCTTGTATCGTCCTCTATCACACTGCTAAAATTGGCAACAATGTGTTCAGCGGATTCCCAAAACAGCCTAAAATTTGTGAAAAATGCAATGTTTTAAGAAGCACAAAGGAAAGGGGGAGGGGGGAACGCTTACATTTTGAGATGAGCTAATGAAAAGGAAGTAGATATCAAGGGGAAAAGGACAAGTTCCTGTAGGAAGTCGTTCATGAAGGACTTAAAGAGTGGAGAGAGAACTAGGGGTTTGGTAAAAACTCTCCAACAGGGATCCTTCAACGTGAGACCCTGACCACCCACCTTCCCATTGGCAGTGGTTGGCTGTTGGTAGTTATAGTTTACCAACGCCTATTGGTGTTGTAGGGGACTGAGACGAGGAGCAAAAAGCAGTATTAGATGTAAGAGGGAGATGTCAACACAAGTCGTAGGGAAGAGGAATCAATGGAACAAGGCGAGGATCGAGAGTGAACCACCTAAATGCCGAGAGGCAGTTCAATTACCCAAAGTCTGAGTCGGGACCGTCCGGAGTCATGTGGTCAGGATCTAGGCCATTGTCTAAAATAGGAGGCGACTTCCTGTGCTCCAGTCCAAGGCCATTGGCTGATCTGTTTAAGTTCTGCAAGGACGGCCAGGCGTCTTTGTTATTACTGTTGGGTCTAGAAGAAGGACATGACAGACGGACACAAAATATAAAAAACAAAACAAAAAAGAGAAAAATAAAAAGCTATGAAGGAACAAAGTGAAATCTGCAGTAAAGGCCGAAATAAATGGATTAAAAAAAAAAAAAGATAAAGGAAAAGTCGAACCAGGGACAAGCAAGGCCTGGAGAGGCGTCCTCAGAATGGAAGTCAACCTTTCAGCAAATGATGGAATTTTAAAACTAGAGTGTTTAGGAAATTAAATGAAATGGTATAAAAAGTAACCAATAAAAAATGGTCCTAGAGGACCTTAGCAACGTTCAACTTCCTCCTAAGGAGTAACGAATATCAGAACAAAGCTTAGATCCCATTGGAAGACATGTAACGAGCAATAGACATTCAATCCTCGTTAGAAGAGCTTTAACGTTCAGGCCAAACGATTACAATCGTTCAACAAATACCGGCAAGGTTTTACTCTACAAAGACCTTTCCTCTAGTTGGAAGAACGTTTTATCATTACACAACAGAAAGTAAATCATCTTCTAGCTCCTGGTCTTCTCTGCAACCTCTCAACAGGTGGACGGTGGGAATTCCTCTGAGTTCTGCTTATGCTTTGAGATTTCCAATAGGCTTTTCAGTCTTCCTACACATAGTTACTACAACTCGGTACAACGATATGCTGATATACCGTACATAGGAACCGTAGTCCTAGGACCTTCATTAGAAGGACTTCCCAGGAACCAACGGCCTTGGGTTCTCCTATTTCTACGTAGATCTAGACTTGCAAGCCCTGGGAGAGGAACGTCCTTATTCCCTGGTGTTTTTGATGACTTGTTGGTACAGGGAGCAAATATTGGGAATTTTTGTGAAATATTTTTTAAAAGGTCCTCGAAACTAAAGGCGGTTAAAACCTTGGACAATGGTCTAAGGATTGAGTTTGGCACATCACACCGTCTTCATATCAGGCGGGGAAATCGCTAAATTCAATAAAAGACGATACAAGAGAATAACGTTTGCCCAGGTGCAGTTACCCACAGCAGCCAATCAGCAGCTAGCATTTAATGGACACTGGTTTCTTATTGGTTGTTAAGAGTTTTAAGCTGCAGTGCAAAATGAGTGTCTTTTCTTACATATAAGGGGGATAGTGTTCATATTAGGGACGCACCGAATCCAGGATTGTGCCTTTTTCAGCAGGATTCGGCCGAATCCTTCTGCCCGGTCCAACCGAATCTGCATATGCAAATTAGAGGTGGGGCAGGAAATCATGTGACTTTTTGTCACAAACCAAGGAAGTAAAAAATGTTCCCCTTCCCACCCCTAATTTGCATAAACAGATTAGGATTTGGCCGAATCTTGCGTGAAGGATTCGGCCAAATCGAAAATAGTAGATTGGGTGCATCCCTAGTTCATATACAGTATTAAAGTGCACGGCAAAGAACAAGCTATGTGACTGTCTATTTAGGAAGAACTGTTTGGACCCGTTACCCAATAAAACCCAAAAACCAGCCCAATGGCCTTCATGAAGCTGGAAGTGCAGTCTTCATACCCAAGACATAATCCTAACCCCCCGATTCAAGGTTTCATAAAGTATCACTGGATCGGACCCACTCTGGAGATATTCGGACTCACTCTAATAATATCGGCATCACATGACCGCTTTGGCCAATGAAAAAGTGACCCTAGAAGAAATGACTGGGATAAAGTTGGCCCCTGTATTTAAATATACAGATTTTAAAGCAACATTTTGCTAGAAAGAATAACACACAGGATTTTAGCAGAACCTTATTTTTATTCCCTCTTTCTCTACCGGGTTTCGAACCCCCCGAAGCTATGGAAGGGGAAGGGCAGCTGCTGCCTGTACTTACACATCATACCTCTGTAGTGCTGTCACTTTGTTCTTGTTTTTGTCCACTGTACCCGTAGATAGCTGCAAGAAGTTTGGATTTAATTTGTAGAGATCTTGTAGCAGCTTCTGTTCGTATTCCTGATGTTTCCCTGCCTGGAAAGCGCAAAGAATTTACTATTACAACACAGAGTCCAAGATCTTGGGTCAAAAGCAACAAAAATAGGAGATATTCAGCCAAAAACGCTTGAAATAATTTAGCAGCAGTAATGGAAAGTGCTCGGCTCATGCAAGCCATTGGTTCACTATTATATTTAAATCCCATTAGGCAGTCACAGGGTTAATCATTCAGCAACAGGGAAGCTTATGGACCCAGAAGTATTATAAGGGATAATGTACCCCCTACTGTAAATGATAAGGATATTAGAAGTCACTGAGGGGTTGTTCTGTGACCATATAAAGACACAAGGCTACAGGCTGAGTTATACAGGGAACTCTGAGTATCACTCATGTATTATAAGGGATAATGTACCCCCTACTGTAAATGATAAGGAGATTAGAAGTCACTGAGGGGTTGTTCTGTGACCATATAAAGACACAAGGCTGCAGGCTGAGTTATACAGGGAACTCTGAGTATCACTCATGTATTATAAGGGATAATCTACCCCCTACTGTAAGCTGTCCTGATTCAGTTAAAGGCAGAGGCATTTAATATACTAATCGATGGAAGGCAAGATATTGTCTTGTAATTAAATGATTATGTCTTGTCTTGTAATTAAATGAGAATGAGACAATACAGATAGAGGCATTTGATGAATGTTAGCTGCAGGTCTACGTTGCTATAAATGGATCACTAAACAAACACATGGCGTATTCCTTTGGACCCCACCAAATGCTGGACCATTTGCTCCTCCGTCCCAGTTCCTAAATTACTCTTAAAACAATCAGCCGTTTTCCGGGCCTCCGCTACATTGTTTCAGCAGTCAGAAACAGCAAAAAAATTGCACCGGCCCAGTGTATGTAAAATTAGGTACCTCGGCTTATACTCGAGTATATACGGTATATATATATATATATATATATATATATATATATATATATAGATAATACAAGGATCAGCACACTCATTTGTAGAAAAGCAAAGTGTATTTTATTTCAACACAGCATTGTGTCCAACGTTTCGGTTCCTCATGAGAACCTTTATATAAAGGTTCCCATGAGGAACCGAAACGTTGGACACAATGCTGTGTTGAAATAAAATACACTTTGCTTTTCTACAAATGAGTGTGCTGATCCTTGTATTATCTATACTACTAATTTTGATCCTGCACCTCAAACTCGTACAAGCATTGAGTGCTGATACCCACGAGACCCATATATATATATATATATATATATATATATATATATATATATATATATATATATATATATATATATATATATATATATATATATATATATATATATATATATATATATATATATATATATATACCGTATATACTCGAGTATAAGCCGAGGTACCTAATTTTACCTCCAAAAACTGGGAAAGCTTATTGACTCGAGTATAAGCCTAGGATGAGAAATGCAGCAGCTTCTGGTAAGATTTGAGGGTTTCTGCTCTCGTTTTTGGATGCCGGCGACCATTCTTGGACGCCGGCGAATATTCTTGGAGACTATTCTCGGACCCCGGCGACTATTCTCGGATGCGGGCGACTATTCTCAGATGCCGGCGACTATTCTCGGATGCCGGCGACTATTCTCGGACGCCGGCGACTATTCTCGGACGCCGGCGACTATTCTCGGACGCCGGCGACTATTCTCGGACGCCGGCGACTATTCTCAGACGCCGGCGACTATTCTTAGGCGCCGGCGACCGTTTTTACGCTCGACCCAAATATAAGCCGAGGTAGAGTTTTTCAGCATATTTTGGGGGCTGAAAAACTCAGCTTATACTCGAGTATATACGGTATATAAAAAATGTGCTTTTCTCACCTGCATTTCCTCTTTTGTGAAACTCGCAGCCTCGTCCCCCAATTCGTGCAGATACATACAGTCTGGCTTTGGACACTGCATATTTTTTAAGAAGTAGCTGCAGTACTTTGTCGTTCCTAACGACGCCTGCAACACAGAAGAGATAAATGCAAGTTCTCCGGAAGGAACCATTTCTGCTTATAGGTCGGTTTCTATTTCCTACTGGTTGTTTTGCTATAAATGGAACGATTAAAGGGTACGAAAATGCTAAGAATGAAAATTAAGACGAGTCCTCGTCTGAGCACAAGCGCAATTCGGAGATATTAGCAGTTTTAGACGGCTAATATCACAACAGCCTTTTTGTTGAACAACGAGATGCACTGAATCCACTAGTGATGTGTGGGCTGACCCGATACCCGCGGGTCGGGTGGGTTTGGGCCAACCTTGCACACTCCTTACCGGGTCGCGGGCAGGTGCGGGTTCAGCTTTTCTTACTGCTCTCCCCGGTCGACCTTCTATATGCCGGTTTCTGACTTCCAAGTTGAGTTTTATATCCTCGTGCCCCGCCCCCTTTGTGACATCATCAGCAGGGCGGGTCTATAAAAGAGACCCGGAAGTCCGACCCGCACATCATCAGAATCCACTATTTGGTATTCGGTCGAATCCTACATGAAAGATTCGGGCGAATTCTGAACCCTAATTTGCATATGCAGGTTAGGGGAGGCAAAGGAAAAAGTGGGGGAAAAAAAATATAATACTTCCTTGTTTTGGGAAGAAAAGTCACGTGATTTCTCTTCCTGGCCCTAATCTGCATAACCAAATTAGGATTCGGCCAAATTCTGAATCCTGCTGAAAACGGGTTTGGTACATCCAGACTTTCTTTTATAGAAGCACACTGATTCAAAGAGAAATAAAGAGCAACAAAGGCTACTGACGATAGACCTATATTTAGGCCTCCTGCATTAGCCACAGCCCTTTAGCAGGGAAGATCTGTACCTCTGAAGATGCCCCAGTAGCTCCTCGTCATCTTCTGTTGATTCCCAGCACATGCTCTGGGCTGCTGTCACTTACCTCACCTTAAAGACCTACTCACCATATACAATAGGACAGTGACAAGGCTGAGTAGTAATTAATTCAGATCACAGGACATTGCATCTTAGAAACCAGTGCAGTCTGCATCAGAATTGATTCATAATCAGCCCTGTAGCATCAGCTAATATAGAAGGCGAACCTCACTTACCACTGGATGATTTCCCCCGACCCCTAAACTCACCTTCTCAGTAGCATCCCACTGAGCATGTGCAATGCCGCTGACTCACAAGAGGCCTAACAAGATCCAAGATGGGGAGCTGCTGGGTGCAACTGTCATTACTGATATAGGGCTGGTAGAGTAAGTTCTGTACATGCAATACAGCATTTTCTTTTATAGGCTACACCTTTCCTTTAAGTTTACATAGAATTTTCTATTTTGGGGTTTTTATCCCGTTGAAATAAAAGAAAAAGTTTCCCCACCTTTAGCGTTCTCCCGTCTACTACCACATTGTTGACACACTGTATGGCTCGGAGTGCATCTTCTGACCGAATGTACGTAACGTATGCACTGGCACTTGGACCCTGCAATAAAAAAAATAAATCTTAGAGAATTGAATAAACACCTAATGCATCTCACTGAAGATCAACCATCCAGCTGGTGGACCTGTGGTGCGTTCCAGTACAATTACAGGGATAGTTGACCTTTAAATTAACTATTAATATGATATAGACATTGATATTCTGCGACAACTTGCAATTGGTCTTCATCTTTTAAAGTTATTTCCATATTTGTCCAGCAGATCTTTAGTAATGTAACAGCTATCTTGTTGCTAGGGTCTTATTTACCCTAGCAACAGGTGGGAGTTTGAATGAGAGATGGGAAGATGAAAAGCAGTGCACCTGCATTGAAAGTGAATTAATAAAAATGAACAATAATCATTTTATAGCCTAACAGAGCAATCGTTTTTGGCTGCTGGGGTCAGTGACCCCCATTTGAAAGCTGGAAAGAGTCAGAAGAGATAGACAAATAAACTAGAAAAAAAATGAACTAGTGTATTAACAAGTGTATTTAGTTGTAATATTGGTGTGTAGGTGCATCTCAGGTCATTTTGCCTGGTCATGTGCTTTCAGAAAGAGCCAGCACTTTAGGATGGAACTGCTTTCTGGCAGGCTGTTGTTTCTCCTACTCAATGTAACTGAATGTGTCTCAGTGGGACCTGGATTTTACTATTAGATCTACCAGGCAGCTGTTATCTTGTGTCAGGGAGCTGCTATCTGGTTACCTTCCCATTGTTCTGTTGTTAGGCTGCTGGGAGGGAAAGGGAGGGGGTGATATCACTCCAACTTGCAGTACAGCAGTAAAGAGGGATTGAAGTTTATCAAAGCACAAGTCACATGACTGGGGGCAGCTGGGACACTGACAATATATCTAGCCCCATGTCAGATTTCAAAATTAAATATAAAAAAAAAATCTGTTTGCTCTTTTGAAAAACAGATTTCAGTGCAGAATTCTGCCGGAGCAGCACTATTAACTGATTGAAAAAAATAACATGTATCCCTTTAACTTCAAGGTGAATGGTGAGTTTGGGGAGGGGGGTATAGCGCCGATTCTTCTTCTTATCTTCCAGCCCTTACCTGTGAGCCTGCATAGGACGTGCTGTTGTTGATAACAACTTTGTGTATTTTCCCAAATTTCCCAAAGTATTCTGGCCGTTTTAAAACCTGAATAAAGAGGACAGATTGGAAAAAGATATGTAAAATTGTTAATAATGTCAGGGTCACAAACGTACTTAAAGGGGCAATTGTACACATGAAAGGATAGGCTGCTCTGCCGACGGGTCCCCCAATTATTCCACCCTCAAATATCATACCTCCCAACATTTTGGAAGTAAAAAGAGGGACAAAATTTTTTTCCCGCACGTAACGCAACAATTTTTTGACCACACCCCTTTCTGTGGCCACACCCCCTAATTATCATTTTTTTTTGAAAATTTGGCAGGTTATGAAAGTTTGAAAATATTTCTCCTTATCTAAACTGTGTTTTTGTGTCTCAAAATTGTTACAAAGTATCTTATTTGCACCTGTTAGCTGTTCTGGGCTCTCTGCTAAAAGCCAATTAAGTGAGAAACTTTGTTTCTTTTTCCGGCTGTTCAGTGCAGAGAAAAGAGGGACTTTCCAGTACAAATGAGGGACTGCGGGTTGAGCAGTAAAAAGAGGGACTGTCCCTCCGAAAAAGGGACAGTTGGGAGGTATGAAATATGGCCACAGAATTCAGCCGTATTTAGTTGTTCCTATCCTCCATGTATTTGAGCAGAGACGGCCTGAACTATCAGAGCTCGGCTAAAGGCAAATGCAGGCGGTTCCTGCTGATGCTGCACTTGTGTTCAGGGCAAATCCGATTTTTCCGTCTGGGTATAGAGGCTGAACCCCAGCGGGACTGTATAAAGCAGCTTACTGAGGGCCCTGCACTTTCAGCAAGGTAGGCAATTTTATTATATCTCCGTGAGCCAAAATGATGCCATAATAAGCAAAAAAATAAATATATACAAAATAGCCTTACATGTACAGAAAATAAAGGGAACGTTTCCATGAATTCCATTCCAGAAACAATAACTTTGCTGGGGTCCCAATAAATGTTTAGATGAGAAATAAGTAAAAAAAAAAAAAAAATGCCTGTACCTCGGGGTCTGCTAGTCGCTGTGAAAGCCCCACTACAAACACTAGGTTTTTCTGCACGACCCGCACACTTGCTAGATGTTTGCGGTTCTCTGAGATTTTCTGTTTCCGCTCGTTCTGTTTCTGCTTTTTTTCGTTTTTTATCCTCTGCAGTTCTTCTTGTGAGAGTGGTTTGTACACGGCTGGGTCTTCTGGATATGGCTGCATTGTGGGGAGACGAGAGAGTTAGTGGTCTGGCAGGTTACACACATCTCCTACCCAGGGTACAAATAAGCACTCACCCCAAATCTCCCCCTAACTGGCCTTCAGACTGGGCCCCCTTAGCTCATAACAAGGTTACAGATAAATATAAACATTGGGGTGTCACCCTGCTATATTTCCAGGGGTAACCAGGGTACAAATAAGCACTCACCCCAAATCTCCCCCTAACTGGCCTTCAGACTGGGCCCCCTTAGTTCATAACAAGGTTACAGATATATAGAAACATTGGGGTAACAGTCACCCTGCTATAGTTCCAGGGGTACCCAGGGTACAAATAAGCACTCACCCCAAATCTCCCCCTAACTGACCTTCAGACTGGGTCCCCTTAGCTCATAACAAGGTTACAGATATATAGAAACATTGGGGTGTCACCCTGCTATAGTTCCAGGGGTACCCAGGGTACAAATAAACACTCACCCCAAATCTCCCCCTAACTGGCCTTCAGGCTGGGGCCCCTTATCTCATAACAAGGTTACAGATAAATATAAACATTGGGGTGTCACCCTGCTATATTTCCAGGGGTAACCAGGGTACAAATAAGCACTCACCCCAAATCTCCCCCTAACTGACCTTCAGCCTGGGCCCCCTTAGCTCATAACAAGGTTACAGATATATTACAGTGCTACGCAATATGTTGGCGCTATATAAATATATGTTATTAATAATAATAATATATAGAAACATTGGGGTAACAGTCACACTGCTATAATTCCAGGAGTACCCAGGGTACAAATAAACACTCACCCCAAATCTACCATTAACTGACCTTCAGACTGGGCCCCCTTAGCTCATAACAAGGTTACAGATATATAGAAACATTGGGGTAACAGTCACCCTGCTATAGTTCCAGGGGTAACCAGGGCACAAATAAGCATTCACCCCAAATCTCCCCCTAACTGGCCTTCAGACTGGGCCCCCTTAGCTCATAACAAGGTTACAGACATATAGAAACATTGGGGTGTCACCCTGCTATAGTTCCAGGGGAACCCAGGGCACAAATAAACACTCACCCCAAATCTCCCCCTAACTGGCCTTCAGGCTGGGGCCCCTTATCTCATAACAAGGTTACAGATAAATATAAACATTGGGGTGTCACCCTGCTATATTTCCAGGGGTAACCAGGGTACAAATAAGCACTCACCCCAAATCTCCCCCTAACTGGCCTTCAGGCTGGGCCCCCTTACCTCATAACAAGGTTACAGATATATAGAAACATTGGGGTGTCACCCTGCTATATTTCCAGGGGTAACCAGGGTACAAATAAACACTCACCCCAAATCTCCCCCTAACTGACCTTCAGACTGGACCCCCTTAGCTCATAACAAGGTTACAGATATATAGAAACATTGGGGTAACAGTCACCCTGCTATAGTTCCAGGGGTACCCAGGGTACAAATAAGCATTCACCCCAAATCTCCCCCTAACTGACCTTCAGGCTGGGCCCCCTTAGCTCATAACAAAGTTACAGATATATAGAAACATTGGGGTGTCACCCTGTTATAGTTCCAGGGGTACCCAGGGCACAAATAAGCACTCACCCCAAATCTCCCCCTAACTGACCTTCAGCCTGGGCCCCCTTAGCTCATAACAAGGTTACAGATATATTACAGTGCTACGCAATATGTTGGCGCTATATAAATATATGTTATTAATAATAATAATAATAATAATAATAATATATAGAAACATTGGGGTAACAGTCACACTGCTATAATTCCAGGAGTACCCAGGGTACAAATAAACACTCACCCCAAATCTACCATTAACTGACCTTCAGACTGGGCCCCCTTAGCTCATAACAAGGTTACAGATATATAGAAACATTGGGGTAACAGTCACCCTGCTATAGTTCCAGGGGTAACCAGGGTACAAATAAGCACTCACCCCAAATCTCCCCCTAAATGACCTTCAGGCTGGGCCCCCTTAGCTCATAACAAGGTTACCGATATATAGAAACATTGGGGTACCAGTCAATTGAACCCCTGCTATGCCCATAGACTGCTGCATGTTGCAGACTATTGCTTGGTCTATCGAACCTTGAGATGCAGCCTATGGCCATCACAACAGAACATCACCAGTAACACCCCCAAGCATGGTCTTGTATAGGCTCCCTGCAGAGGCTATACAGAGGTGTTATCCCCAATATCGCAACGTGATAAAGCCAAGATGATTCGGTGCAATACGGCATTATTCAAGGAGTGGATTATATTACAATTAAAATGATGGTGTCAAACAAAGATGTCCTCAAGAAGACCATAGACCATACAATTCCACTTCTGTTCTACCTCTAGTTGGCCACCATTGTCGCAATGGATCAACACAACTTTGCAGATGGTTGGGTTCCTTAAGGCGCATCTGTTGTTCCTTTGACTTGGTGAAGGGTGGCAGATATTCTATCCCAATATTTCACTGTAGAATCAACGTTAGCTACCCAAGAACCAGAACCCAGACCATGGATATGGGAGGAGCTAGAGAGGCTGACTGATGGCCCTACTACCCCAACATCTTTCATGTGATGCTGTAATGCCGTTTTGGCAGTTCCAAACCAAAGATTCCATGGAATCAGCTTGTTTAATTATCATTACGATGATCACAATGCATTCTGCTGCACTTGTAACCTTTGCTCATGGATCCAATAAATATTTACACAATCAGCTTCATGTTAGCACTCCTAATTCATCAGAAATATGATCTCACTGCTCCAGTCAGTCTCCAGTCAGATTTCATAAATAAGGCATTAAGGCCAGCATTCTGGTGGTTGTTTCTTTATATAAAAGTATAGGAACTTGCAAGGAACATTCATCGGGTCATCGGTTTAGTCTAGTGCAGTGATCCCCAACCAGTGGCTAATGAGCAACATATTGTTCTCCATCCCCTTGGATATTGCTCCCAGTGGCCTCTAAACAGCTGCTTCTTTTTGGATTCCTGTGAGCTTTAGTTGCATAAAAACCATGAGTACTGCCAAACAGAACCTCTTATAGGCTGCTAGTTCACATAGGGGCTACCAAAAGCCAATCACTGCCCATATTTGGCACCCCAGGAACTTTTTGCATGCTGATGTTGCTCTCCAACCTTTATTTAAAGTTGAATGACGCTCACGGGTAAAAAAGGTTGGGGACACCTGGTCTAGTAGAAAAGAGGACCAAGTGCTTGTGTTGCTCTCCAACGCAATGTTGCTCACGGGTTCAAAAGGTTGGGGATCCCTGGTCAAGAGAACATATCAACCATGATGCGAGATGACTGCTCAAAACATGATCATGCTTATGTTGCTCTCCAACCTTTATTTACAGCTGAATGAGGCTCACGGGTAAAAAAAAAGGTTGGGGATCCCTGGTCTAGTAGAAAAGAGGACCAAGTACCAAGGAAGTTCTTCAACTTAATCCACTTATTAAAGAAGATACACGTCAATAAGGTTGAAGGCTATTGCTACTATGGCTTTCAGAACCTCATTTGTTGGTGGGACATCTCAAGGGAGCCTTGTCCTGCAACAGTAGCTACATTGTCAAGAGCAGTTATCCCCAACCAGTAGCTCGTGAGTAACATGATGCTCTCCAACCCCTTGGCTGTTGCTCCCAGAGCTTATTTTTGAATTCCAGGCTTGGAGGCAAGTTTTGGTTGTAAAAAAACAAGGCGCATTGCCAAACAGAGCCTCAGTGTAGGTTGACAATCCTCATAGGTGCTACCAAATGGCCAATCACAGCACTTATTTGGCACCCCAAGAACATTTTTCATGCTTGTGTTGCTCTCCAACGCAATGTTGCTCACTGGTTCAAAAGGTTGGGGATCCCTGGTCAAGAGAACATATCCACCATGATGCGAGATGACTGCTCAAAACATGATCATGCTTATGTTGCTCTCCAACCTTTATTTACAGCTGAATGAGGCTCACGGGTAAAAAAAAGGCTGGGGATCCCTGGTCTAGTAGAAAAGAGGACCAAGTACCAAGGAAGTTCTTCAACTTAATCCACTTATTAAAGAAGATACACGTCAATGAGGTTGAAGGCTATTGCTACTATGGCTTTCAGAACCTTATTTGTTGGTGGGACATCTCAAAGGAGCTTTGTCCTGCAACAGAGAATACATCCACCATGATGCCAGATGACTGCTGAAAACATGATCAATGGGAGCTAATAACATAATCGGAGGAGATGCAATGAAGGAGCATATCTTGAAGGCCCTAAAAAAGTCTGCCAAACATTGGCAGAAAGAGACACAGGACAAGGTCTTGAGATTGGCAGCTTTCTTGGCTTTCCCTCTGGTGTTTCCTTTGGCACAGATATGGTAACATGTACGCTGAAACGTATTGTGAAGTTTGCAGGGACATTATATTTTAGAGTTGCCAGAAACATTAATCCATAAGGTCAACGGTTTTCCAGGCCGGACGTCTTTTCCTCCTTGCCAGGATAAAGTTACAGCACGAGAACAATTCAACGTAGATCAGAAAAACAGTTAAATAAGCTCAAAAAAAAAAAAAAAAGCTTTGCTTTTGGCAGGTCACCGCAATCTTCATCGCTATTTTTGGCGGCACAAATTGGATTTTCTTGGTGTGATCAAAACACATTCTGGACAGACTGGGGAACAGATTCCAGAGCTGTGAATAACTTGGGTCTCTGTGACGAGACAACAGAACCTTCATATTTCTGAAGGATACGCCAGTTGTTGGGCGACAGTTTGGGTCCAATGAGATTGCTAGGCAGGCACCCAGTTGGAAGGGACAGGTGAAACACCTTTGTACGGGACATGGTTCTTAAACCCAACAGGGGGGGACTGTACCCCAGCTAGGGTCCAGCCGTCACGTATTTCCTTACCTTTCTGCAAGCGGGACACAGCCCGTTTTCATCTGTGCGTATACGGTGCCAACAAAACCGGCAGATCTGGTAGCCACATGTGCAAGGGAAAAAGTTGATGTCGTCGATCTCTAAGGGCTCCATGCAAAGGGGGCATTCCACAGGGTCTTCCTTCACAACGGGGCTGCGGGACATCTTTACGGGTTCCCCAAAAGAAAAAAAAAAAAAACGCAGGAAACAAAAAAAAAAAGTCCAGGCTTATATAATAACTTAAATGTGAAATTAAAATCTCCGGGGTGCCAATATCTGTGTATCTGTAAAAGAGAGGTAATAGTCATTAAAAACTCATCAAATAAAACAATATATATATATATGTATAGATTCTGCTAATACATGGCAAGGAGGCTTTATATGGTTACGGGATTAACCAATCAGAATGGCAGCCCATACAACAAACGCTCAAATATCCACACCGAAGCTGAACTTGCAATTGGTTTTCGTTTTTTATCATTTGTGGTTATTTAGCTTTTTATTCAGCAGCTTCTCCAGTTTGCACTTTCAGCCATCTGGTTGCTAGGGTCCAAATTCCCCTAGCAACCGTGCATTGATTTGAATGAGAGACTGGGATAGGAATAGAAGAGGCCTGAATAGAAAGATGAGAAATAAAAAGTAGCAATAACAATACATTTGCAGCCCTACATTTTTTTTTTTAGATGGGGTCAGCGACCCCCATTGGAAAGCTGGAAAGAGTCAGAAGAAGGAGGCAAATAATGAAAAAAAACTATGGATGCACCGAATCCAGGAGAGACCTGGATCCGACATAAACCAGCAACCCACAACAAGCAACCTGGACCGCAACATGCTTGGATCCGCTAAGCAACCCGCATCAGCCTTATCTGCAACCAACCATCTTTAAACAGGAAGTGATGTTGCTGTAAACTGGAAGTGACATCACAAGTGGGCGGGACAGAATTTTTAAAAGTAAAAAAAGCTTTCCCCTTCCCAGCCATAATCTGCATATTTAAATTAGGATTCGGGAATTTGGCCTAAACTTTCGCAAAGGATTCGGGGGTTCGGCTGAATCCAAAATAGTGGATTTGGTGCATCCCTAGAAAAAACTATAACAAATAAATAATGAAGACCAATTGAAAAGTTGCTTAGAATTACGGTAGCCATTCTATAATATACTATAAATTAAACCACCCCTGTAATCACCTTCTTCCCCGCACTTTAGGATTAAGCACTCCTCATGGTTCTTCCCAGCCCACTCACAGGAGCTTATTTTTAGTCCTCTCACTTCTCCTATGTAACATCTTCTCTTGCACGCCTGTCTGACTCAGAACGCACTAACACACACACTAACACACACTAACACACACAAACACACACACTAACACACACACTAACACACACACACAAATCCCACTCCTTCACACTCGCCACCTGCAAGACGGGGCCGCTGGGAAGTGACGATCCATCTGGATATATTTATTTTCTAACCCAAATTGTGATACGACTATCTAACAAGGGCACCGAGCTGATAATTTGCTACTGGGGAAAAAAAACAACAAGCCATGAATTTTTTTCCAAAACACATCAGTTAATAGTGCTGCTCCAGCAGAATTCTGCACTGAAATCCATTTCTAAAAAGAGCAAATAGATTTTTTATATTTAATTTTGAAATCTGACATATTGTCAGTTTTCCAACTGCCCCCAGTCATGTGATTTTATCTCTGATAAACTTCAGTCACTCTTTACTGCTGTACTGTAAGTTGGAGTGATAGAACCCCCCCCCCCCCCCCAGCAGCCTAACAACAGAACAATGGGAAGGTAACCAGATAGCAGCTCCCTAACACAAGATAACAGCTGCCTGGTAGATCTAAGAACAACACTCAATAGTAAAATCCAGGTCCCACTGAGACACATTCTGTTATATTGAGTAGGAAAAACAACAGAAAGCAGTTCCATCCTAAAGTGTTGGCTCTTTCTGAAAGCACATGACCAGGCAAAATGACCTGAGATGCACCTACACACAAAACAGAACCCTGTACTTGACCCCAACTAAGATATAATTAATCCTTATTGGAAGCAAATCTATTGGGTTTATTTAATGTTTACATGATTTTCTAGTAGACTTAAGGTATGAAGGTCCGAATTACATAAAGATCCGTTATCCTGAAAACCCCAGGTCCCAAGCATTCTGGATAACAGATCCCATACCTGTACTTGATCCCAATTAAGATATAATTAATTATTGCAAGCAAAACCAACCATTAAGGTATGAAGATCCAAATTACAGAAAGATCTGTTATCCAGAAAGCCCCAAGCATTCAGGATAACAGGTCCCATACCGGTATTTTGGGGGATTATTTAATAAAACTCAAATTTATCTCATATTTTTATTAAACCAAACTCCCATCCACGAGTTTATCTTATTTATTGATAAAATAACTTGAAAAAGTCAGGTTGGGAAAAAAAAAATAAAAAATTGCTAAAATCGAGCGAAAACACAAAATGTATATATTTTTTCGGCTTTGATTCCCTAATCCTTTGATTTTTTTTTTCTGGTTGTTGCCCAAAAAAACCCCAAATTTTTTTGGGTTATTGGACAAAACCCAAAACAGATCACGATATCTTTAAAGGGATACTGTCATGGGAAAAAAAATATATTCCAAAATGAATCAGTTAATAGTGCTGCTCCAGCAGAATTCTGCACTGAAATCCATTTCTCAAAAGAGCAAACAGATTTTTTTATATTCAATTTTGAAATCTGACATGGGGCTAGACATATTGTCAGTTTCCCAGCTGCCCCCAGTCATGTGACTTGTGCCAGCACTTTAGGAGAGAAATGCTTTCTGGCAGGCTGCTGTTTTTCCTTCTCAATGTAACTGAATGTGTCTCAGTGGGACCTGGGTTTTTACTATTGAGTGTTGTTCTTAGATCTACCAGGCAGCTGTTATCTTGTGTTAGGGAGCTGTTATCTGGTTACCTTCCCATTGTTCTGTTGTTTGGCTGCTGGGAGGGAAAAGGGAGGGGGTGATATCACTCCAACTTGCAGTACAGCAGTAAAGAGTGATTGAAGTTTATCAGAGCACAAGTCACATGACTTGGGGCAGATGGGAAATTGACAATATGTCTAGCCCCATGTCAGATTTCAAAATTGAATTTAAAAAAATCTGTTTGCTCTTTTGAGAAATGGATTTCAGTGCAGAATTCTACTGGAGCAGCACTATTAACTGATTCATTTTGAAAAAAATATTTTTCCCCATGAGAGTATCCCTTTAAATTGTAAAAGGGACATCTGCCATTGACTGATACATGACCTCGACAGGATCAAGAACTTCGGATTCTGAAGTTCCTAAAGTGTTCCTATGCTGCCCTACGCGTTTCACCGACTCAGCGGCTTCTTCAGTGGCATAGCACCTATGCCCCTGAAGAAGCCGCTGAGTCTGTGAAACGCGTAGGGCAGCATAGGTGGACGGTGGTGAGAGTAGCCAGGACACCTGACTCACACTTCAGTTGTTTTTTGATTTAGTAAATAACCCCCTTAGAGTTTAGAGTAAAATGGTCAATACAAGATTTTAAGTACTAAAAATTTAGATTCGGCGGAAACATTTACGAACGATAGTAAATCAGTCTCAACCTTCTTCTAAGAATGAACCAAATCTATTCTTGGGATTCGGCCAAATACCGTAAACTCCCCAAAAGATTTGACTGAACCCGAACCCTAATTTGCATAGCAAAGAATAAAAAAAAACCCAAAAAATAACGATTGAAAAAAAAAAAGTAGGGATACACTGAATCCAGGATTCAGTTTGGGATTCGGGCAGGATTCGGATTCAGCAGAATCCTTCTGCCCAGCCGAACCGAATCCTTATTTGCATATGCAAATTAGGGTCAGGGAGGGAAATCTGGTGACTTTTTGTCACAAAACAAGGAAGTTTTCCCCTTCCCACCTCTAATTTGTATATGCAAATTAGGATTCGGTTCGGTATTTGGCCAAATCTTTTGCGGAGGATTCAGGGGTTCGGCCGAATCCAAAATAGTGGGGTCGGATTCGGTAAGGCCCTGCGAGGAACCCATTGTTGAGACCAGGATCCGACAAAAACCCGCAACCCACAGCCTGTGACCCGGAACGCAACATGCTTGGATCTGCTAACAAATCCGTAACTGCCTTATCTGCAACCAACCATCATTAAACAGGAAATGATGTTGCTGTAAACTGGAAGTGACATCACAAGTGGGTGGGACAGAATTTTTAAAAAAAAAATTTTAAAAGGAGTAAAATATAAACAATATCACATAAGTAAAGAAATATAGATGAGACGCTCAACCCGACACCAAACTCACAGACCCTAATCTATTTCCATACCCGAAAATCCTACCTGCTTTTTTTTTTGTGTGTGTGTAGGTACTAGGGATGCACCGAATCCTTTGTGAAAGATTCGGCTGAATACCGAACCGAATCCGAACCCTAATTTGCATATGTAAATTAGAGATAGGAAAGAGTGGAAAAAATTCTTCTGTTGTGACGAAAAGTCATGTGATTTCCCTACCAGCCCCTAATTTACATATGCAAATTAGGATTCAGTTCAGCCAGGCACAAGGATTCGGCCGAATCCGAATCCTGCTGAAAAAGGCAGAATCCCGATCCGAATCCTGGATTCGGTGCATCCCTAGCAGACACGCTGCAGGACTAAATCACTTCCACATTGGGATAATTGCATGGTTATTAAAGGGGTTGCTCACCTTTGAGTTAACTTTTAGTATGATGTAGAGAGGGATATTCTGAGACAATTTGCAATTGGTTTTCATTTTTTATCATTTGTGGTTTTCGAGTTATTTAGCTTTTTATTCAGCACCTCTCCAGTTTGCAATTTCAGCCATCTTGTTGCTAGGGTCCAAATTCCCCTAGCAACCATGCACTGATTTGAATAAGAGACTGGACTATGAATAGGAGAGTCCTGAATAGAAAGACGAGTAAAAAAAAAGAAAGAAAAAAAGTAGCAATAACAATAAATTTCTAGTTTTACAGAGCATTTTTTTTTTTAAGATGGAGTCCATTTGAATGTTGGAAAGTCAGAAGAAAAAGGCAAATAATTCTAAAACTATAAAAAATAAATAATGAAAACTAATGAAAAAGTTGTTTGGAATTGGCCATTATATCACATACTAAAAGTTTACTTAAAGTTGAAGCACTCCTTTAAGAGGACGTTGGTTGCCTCTCCATACACTACCAAAGCTGTTTCCGTGGCCTCGTCCCGACTCCATCAATGTTGTAGGAAATGTTTCATTCCCAATTGTTCGTCCTCACCCTTTAATAGCAGAAACCAGAAGAAGAAGGGCTTTGTTCTACCAAACAACTGGCAGGGCCTCTCCTTTGCTCTCCACGGCCTGATATGTACCAGGAAAAAGCAAGTCAGATATTTCATCGGTTCCAAATCTGGAGGAGGAATTTCCAGAATCTGAAGCAAGAGAAATCCAGGAAGAAAATGTTCAGCCGTTGACTCGCCCACGGCTCAAGCAGGAGGATGAAGTCTCGTCGGAACTCTACCGGGAAACACCCAGAAGCCTCTCTGATAATACGACATTCATTTGTAAAATTCACCCTCAGAAAACGGTTATTTTACTAGAAGCAGAGAAGCAAATGTTCTCTCTTTCCAAGAACGTAAAGCTGCTAATGGCCTCCTATTGAAAGGCTGTCGAATTTGAAATATTCATATGATGCGGAGATTTTTTTTTTCTAGTTTCCTAGTAAAGGTATGAGACCGGTTATCCAGAATACCCGGGGCTTTCACGGATAATGGATCTTTCCTTAATTTGGATCTTCATACCTTAAGTCTACTAGAAAATCATATAAACATTAAATAAACCCAATAGGCTGGTTCAGCCTCCAATAAGGATTAATTATATCTTAGTTGGGATCAAGTACAAGCGACTGTTTTATTATTACACAGAAAAAGGAAAACATTTGGATTATTTGGATAAAATGGAGTCTATGGTTTTTCCTTAATTCAGATCTTTCTGGATAATGGGTTTCCGGATAACAGATCCTAAAAGGTGTGGTTCAGCTTTAAGTTAACTTTTAATATGTTAAAGAATGACCAATTCTAAGCAACTTTTCAATTATTCTTTATAGTTTTTAAATTACTTCCCTTCTTCTGATTCTCTCCAGCTTTCAAATGGGGGGAGGGGGGTCACTGACCCCATCTAAAAAACAAATGCTCTGTAAGGCTACACATTTATTGTTATTGCTACTTTTTATTACTCATCTTTCTATTCAGGCCTCTCCAGTCTCTGATTCAAATCAATGCGTGGTAATTTAGATTCTAGCAACAAGATGGCTGAAATTGCAAACTGGAGAGCTGCTGAATAAAAAGCTAAATAGCACAAAAAACACAAATAATAAACAATGAAAACCAATTGCAAATTGTCTCAGAATATCACTCTCTATGTCATACTAAAGGTTAATTTAAAATTGAACTTCCCCTTTAAGTCTGCTAAAACTCAATTTAAATTCCAATGGGCTGGTTTTGCCTCCAGTAAGGATTAATTATATCTTAGCTGGGATCAAGTATAGGGTTCTGTTTTGTGATTACAGAGAATATGGTTTAACATTTTGAATTACTTAATTAGAACGGAGTTTATGGGAGACGGCCTTCACGTAATTTGGAGCTTTCTGGATTACGGATCCAATATCTGTAACACTTATCCAGGATGCAAATAAGTTCCTTATGCATATAAAGGAAGCCTGGACTTCTCTGCAATGGTTCAAAGACAAATCATTGGCCTTGATTTTTGGCACTAGACGGGGCTTGAATGGAAAACAGAAACAGAAAGAGCCTTTCAGTGAAGGGTAAATGATTATTAATAGAGATTCATTATTGGATAAATCCTGGAACAAACACATATATACGGGAAGACATGGAATCAGCACCAAAACACATTCCAACGTCCCAATTCCGACTCCTGAAACAATGTAGCAGAAGTTACTTCTCCGATCCTGTTCGTCAGCTGGCTTCTGCTACTTTGTTTCAGGAGTTGGAACCAGCAGTGCAGGGACGATGTAGATACTGCTTTCAATTGCAATAATGTAAAAAAAAAAAAAAAAAAAAAAAGAACCTACCGCCTTAATTTCAAAGGGAGCCATACCCAAAAATATTGACTTACTTAGGTGATCCTCTGAGCATGTTCCTATGCTTAGTGGTTTCTGATATACTAGCAGTTTTAGACTGCTCATACCAGGCTTATGGCTGGGTCTTTCAACATCTGGCCAAGTTTCTGCCATCGGGGTAGCCCCTTAGATGTCCCCTTACACTGCCCAATAAACTGTCAGTTTATATCTGCCCGTGAAGGGGGGGCCTTTACATTTAGAGTCAGCAAACTTAGGGTTAATAACTGACCCTATAGGAAGTGCTTAGTCAAATGCAAGACCTTCAAAAAGAGTTTTTTTTTTCTCTCCAAAAGCCTGATGTTAGTTAGCAGTCTAAAACTGTGTAAGTATCTTAGTAACCAATTCAATTGTCAATGTTAAAAATATATACATTTACTTTAGATCCCCATTAAAGGGGTTGTTTACCTTTAAAGGGATACGGTCATGGGAAAAAAAAAATTTTTTTTTTTCAAAATGAATCAGTTAATAGTGCTGCTCCAGCAGAATTCTGCACTGAAATCCATTTCTCAAAAGAGCAAACAGATTTTTTTATATTCAATTTTGAAATCTGACATGGGGCTAGACATATTGTCAATTTCCCAGCTGCCCAAGTCCGATGACAGGATCCCTTTAGATTAACTGTTAGTATGACGTAGAGAGGGATATTCTGAGATAATTTGCAATTGGTTTCCATTATTTATTATTTGTGGTTTTTGAGTTATTTGGCTTTTTATTCAGCAGCTCTCCAGTTTGTCATTTCAGCCATCAGGTTGCTAGGGACCAAATTCCCCTAGCAACCACAAATTGATTTGAAGAGACTGGAAGGGGTGGTTCATCTTTAAATTAACTGCTAGTTTGTTATAGAATGGCCAATTTTAGCTCCTTTTCAAGTGGTTTTTTTTTTTTATATAGATTTTTAGTTATTAGCTTTTTTCTTTGGATTCTTCTCAGTTTTCAAATGGGGGTCACTGACCCCATCTAATAACCAATGCTCTGTAAGGCTACACATTTATTGTTATTGCGACTTTTTATTACTCCTCTTTCTATTCAGGCCTCTCCTATTCCAGCCTCTTATTCAAATCAGTGCATGGTTGCTAGGGTCATTTTAACCTTAGCAACCTGTTTGCTGAAATTGGCAACTGGAGAGCTGCTGAATAGAAATCTAAATAAGTCAAAAACCACAAATAATAAAAAATGAAAGCCAATTGCAAATTGTCTCAGAATATCCCTCTCTAGATCATACTAAAAGTTAAGGTATGAAGATCCAAATTACGGAAAGATCCGTTATCCGGAAAACCCCAGGTCCCGAGCGTTCTGGATAACAGGTCCCATACCTGTACAACAATTATAGCAATTTATTCGGCCAAATCCAACACACATCCAAATGATCGACCAGATCATCTCAGTTATATTATCTTATAATATAATGTTCTACAATGGAAAAGCCAGGTAAGAAAACAGGTGCCGAGTTTCTATGTGCAGCAAACTAGAGTCGGGCATCTGAAAAGAAACTGTGGAGAAAAACAAACACCTATTTTTATTCAGACAAGGTGGGTGGAAAGGTAATGACTCGGTTTAGGCACTTGACTGTGAATGTAAAGTCAGAGCAGCACAGAGGCTGGAGCTGGAACCAGGGCATTTGCTTTCAGGCACGCTGTGAATGCTGCAATGGGGGTGGGAAGCCGGCATAATACTGACTGAACAAATACTCCAAAGGGAGCGTGTGTAGGCTGCAAAAACACATTTCAACAATTATTATAAGCAGTAGGGAAATGGAAGTTCTGATACAGATAGCTAGAATCTCAGCTGCCATAAAGCAGGACAGGACTGCTGCTTACAATGGGGATCAGATAGGATCTGTGCAGCCACTGGGACAGAATGTTCTGTTATACAGATAGCTAGAATCTCAGCTGCCATAAAGCAGGACAGGACTGCTGCTTACAGTGGGGATCAGATAGGATCTGTGCAGCCACTGGGACAGAATGTTCTGTTATACAGATAGCTAGAATCTCAGCTGCCATAAAGCAGGACAGGACTGCTGCTTACAATGGGGATCAGATAGGATCTGTGCAGCCACTGGGACAGAATGTTCTGTTATACAGATAGCTAGAATCTCAGCTGCCATAAAGCAGGACAGGACTGCTGCTTACAATTGGGATCAGATAGGATCTGTGCAGCCACTGGGACAGAATGTTCTGTTATACAGATAGCTAGAATCTCGCTGCCATAAAGCAGGGCTGCTTACAGTGGTTGAAACCTCAAATCTACAAGTTCCCATGTTCTCCCCCGTTGGAAGAAGAAAAGGGGTCAGTGAGTATCAAATAATCAGACATTTGCTGTGTAATACACAGGGCTGGCGATATCCCAGCAGGACCATAAATTGCTGTTCCTGACTCCGAGCATTCCTGGAATACTTGATATATATTTACATGTAAGCAGCTATTTTCTGGTTTCCGAATGTTTTCATTGACCACAGAAACTTCCGACTTTACATGGGGTGGGATAGGATAATACGCGACTCATGAAACTTCTTCCCAAAGGACCAAAAACAAGAAAAATAGGGGAAAAATAACCTCCTTAAATTTTTATGTAACAGCAGAACCATAGTTACGGAGACAAAGGCTGAAGATTATGAACAAACAGATTTACTATTATCCCAAGAGAGCAGTTCACCTTTAAATAACGGTTAGTAGGATGTAAACAAATTCTGAGACAATTTGCAGTTTGTCTTAGTTTTTAAAATTGTTTTGCAGGCTGAGTTATACAGGGAACTCTGAGTATCAATCATGTATTATAAGGGATAATGTACCCCCTACTGTAAATGATAAGGATATTAGAAGTCACTGAGGGGTTATGCTGTGACCATATAAAGGCACAAGGCTGCAGGCTGAGTTATACAGGGAACTCTGAGTATCACTCATGTATTATAAGGGATAATGTACCCCCTACTGTAAATGATAAGGATATTAGAAGTCACTGAGGGGTTGTTCTGTGACCATATAAAGACACAAGGCTGCAGGCTGAGTTATACAGGGAACTCTGAGTATCACTCATGTATTATAAGGGATAATGTACCCCCTACTGTAAATGATAAGGATATTAGAAGTCACTGAGGGGTTTTGTGACCATATAAAGGCACAAGGCTGCAGGCTGAGTTATACAGGGAACTCTGAGTATCACTCATGTATTATAAGGGATAATGTACCCCCTACTGTAAATGATAAGGATATTAGAAGTCACTGAGGGGTTGTTCTGTGACCATATAAAGGCACAAGGCTGCAGGCTATGTTATACAGGGAACTCTGAGTATCACTCATGTATTATAAGGGATAATGTACCCCCTACTGTAAATGATAAGGAGATTAGAAGTCACTGAGGGGTTGTTCTGTGACCATATAAAGGCACAAGGCTGCAGGCTGAGTTATACAGGGAACTCTTGAGTATCACTCATGTATTATAAGGGATAATGTACCCCCTACTGTAAATGATAAGGAGATTAGAAGTCACTGAGGGGTTGTTCTGTGACTATATAAAGGCACAAGGCTGCAGGCTGAGTTATACAGGGAACTGAGTATCACTCATGTATTATAAGGGATAATGTACCCCCTACTGTAAATGATAAGGATATTAGACGTCACTGAGGGGTTGTTCTGTGACCATATAAAGGCACAAGGCGGCAGGCTTATTTATACAGGGAACTCTGAGTATCACTCATGTATTATAAGGGATAATGTACCCCCTACTGTAAATGATAAGGATATTAGAAGTCACTGAGGGGTTGTTCTGTGACCATATAAAGGCACAAGGCTGCAGGCTGAGTTATACAGGGAGATCTGAGTATCACTCATGTATTATAAGGGATAATGTACCCCCTACTCTAAATGATAAGGATATTAGAAGTCACTGAGGGGTTGTTCTGTGACCATATAAAGGCACAAGGCTGCAGGCTGAGTTATACAGGGAACTCTGAGTATCTCTCATGTATTATAAGGGATAATGTACCCCCTACTGTAAATGATAAGGATATTAGAAGTCACTGAGGGGTTGTTCTGTGACCATATAAAGACACAAGGCTGCAGGCTGAGTTATACAGGGAACTCTGAGTATCTCTCATGTATTATAAGGGATAATGTACCCCCTACTGTAAATGATAAGGATATTAGAAGTCACTGAGGGGTTGTTCTGTGACCATATAAAGACACAAGGCTGCAGGCTGAGTTATACAGGGAACTCTGAGTATCACTCATGTATTATAAGGGATAATGTACCCCCTACTGTAAATGCATGAAAGTATAATGCAGAGAGGGATATTCTGAGACAATTTGCAATTGGTTTTCATTTTTAATTACTTGTGGTTTTTGACTTATTTAACTTTTTTTTTTCAGCAGCTCTCCAGTTTGCAATTTCAACCGTCAGTTGCTAGAGTCCAAATTATCCTAGCAACCATGACTGGAGACTGGAATATGAATAGAAGAGGCAGTAACAGAAAAATGAGTCAAAAAGTAGCATTTGATTTACATGGTGTCAGGGACCCCCGTTTGAAAGCTGGAAAGAGTCAAAAGAAAATAATGATGACCAACTGAAAAGTTGCTTAGAATTAGCCATTCTATAACATACTAAAAGGTAATTTAAAGGTAAAACTACCCTTAAAGGGCCACTATACCTTATTTCCCGAGCAAACTCAGTAAAAGGCAGGTATGGGTAATCTATTTGCAAGCAAACATCTAGTTGCTATGGGTTACTAGACCTCTGCAACTTTTACTGCGTTGGAAACCCGAGCCCAAAGTGCCACAAACAACAAAAGCTGCACAGGAGATGGACTGGAATGTGACGGATGAACAACACGAATGAAAAGCCGATGCCGAAAACCAAACTGAAAAGCTCTTTAAATGATCTGAATTTAGAATTCTTGCAGAGAGAATGCATTCAGAGCTGTAAAGTGGAAAAAAAAAAAAAAAAAGAGTGAGGCAATATGTGACCTTTATCCGGGATCACGTGCGGCACAGAACAAGCCAAGACACAGCCACGTCATGAAATAGGCAACTTACTGGGCTACCAGTTTTGGGAACATTTTCTGCTTTTAATTTGGCCAAAAAACAGGCAAGCGGCATCATCAAGCCACTGGTGGGAAAAGAGCTTACAATCTAAAAGGAGCATGTGACAATTTAGACTGCTTCCTGGTTGCTGGGGCTGAATCTCCTTGGCAACCAGGCACCGGCTGAAATGTCAAAACAGAACAGAAAGGTAATAAAAACGATTAAATTGGAGCTTCACATGGAAGAAGCAGGATAGAAAACAAATTACAGGTATCTGGAATGCTGGGGACCTGGGGGTTTCTTTATAACGGATCTTTCCATAATTTGGATCTTCACACTTTCAGTCTACTAGAAAATCATATAAACATGAAATAAACCCAATAGGCTGGTTTTGCCTCCAATAAGGATTAATTATATCTTAGTTGGGCTCAAGTACAAGTTACTGTTTTGTTATTACACAGAAAAAGGAAATAATTTTTAAAAACATTTTTTAATTATTTGGATAAAATGGAGTCTATGGGCTATTCCGTAATTCTAAAGCATTCTGGATAACGGGTTTCTTGGCCAAATCCAAGAACCGGGCCGAACTGAATCCAAACCCCATACAACGATAGGAATTTCAGGAGCAGCCCAGTAGTGAAGTGCGGGCCGGCCCGATACCCACGGGTCGGACGGGGTCGGGCGACCCCGCACTCTTCTTAGCGGGTGGGGGTTTAGCTCTTCTCCTGCTCTCCCCGCCCGCCACCGTCAAATGCCGGCTTCCGGGTTCGTCTTTAATAGATGTTGCACCTGCTCGCCCCGCCCCTCTTGTGACATCATCGGTGGGGCGGGTCTTCGTGGGCGGGCGCGGGCCAAGGTAGGGCAGGTTAGGGTTGGGGAAATCCCGACCCGCACATCACTACATTGGGTTTGACCAAACCTCCAAAATCCAGATGGGCCCATCCCATGAAAACAATACGGGTGAACTGCCCCTTTAAGCAATTAACCGATTACCAGGGTCCTCAATTACCCCTAGCAACCACTTGATTTAGAGACACGAAATAGACAGAAATATTCAGGGAGAACGTCAGCCCACTGGTCCATCGTTCTATCTGACCAATCAGATTTAAAGATAAAGCATATGGCCAAATTCAAACAAACAAGTGACTGAGTTTTCAAAGGCGCAATTATTTGCCAGCAAATCAGATTATGTTCCTATCTGACCAATGGCATTGCGGCAGTCCTTAGTACTGGAGCACTTCTAAGCAGGGCCTTATTTCTATAGGAGACGGGGTTCCGGCAGAGAAGTGAAGTTTAACCAGCGAGGATAAAGAAGGTGGAGGCAACCAGAATTCAATGGCCCTACTCTCTCTGTTCAGACTGGTCCAGCAGGTTTTATGTTTTTATAGCAAAAAATGTGAACGGCTTTTATTTAAAGGGCTGGTTCAGCTTTCAGTTAACTTATAGAGGCACATTTATCAAAGGTCGAATTTTCGAATTCATGGGAGTTTTTAAAAACTCCCCTTAACCTTCCATAAATTTGAAATTAGTTTAAAAAAACAAAACCCAATTTTTTAAACTCGGTTGAATTAAATCGACCCCAGAACTTGAATTGAGTTCGAGTCGAGTTCGTTAGTATCGATTCGAGTTCGTTAGTATACCATGAAAAAATGAAACTTTAAAATCACACAGCCTTTATTAAGAAATAACTTACTGAAACTCCGCTTGCGCTCCTCTTCAGAAAAGGTGATCCATCGCACTGCGCTTGATTTCTCCTCCCTGACTTCATTATAGGAGATAGCCAGGGAGGAGAAATCAAGCGCCGCACAATGGATCACCTTTTCTGAAGAGGAGCGCAAGCGGAGTTATTTCTTACTAAAGCCTGTGTGAATTTAACGTTTAATTTGACTTGGTGTTTTTTTTACGAATTTAAAAAAATTTTTTTTTGATGTTAGTGGTCCTTTAAATCAGCAGCTTATTGCCCAGTGTATGGGGACCCCGATCGATTTCTGTCCGGGCTTAAAAATCCCGTTGGACCGAGGAGCGAATTGTTTCGTTTATGCGGCACTCGATACGACCACCCGTTTTTTCCTTGTTGTGATCCAATCATTGGGGCCCACGATTCACTGGATTTTTTTAAAACTCTCATAAACTCACGCAAACTCTAAATTTAGACTAATCGAAAAAACTAATTTTCTAAATTCAGGTGAATAGGAGCGACCCGAAAACTCAAATCAAATTCGATTAGAGTTTTAAAGAGTGAAATGTCAGGAAGGCAGCAAACAACTCTAAATTGATCCCAGGACGTCTTCCATTGACTAAAACAGCAATTCGGCAGGTTTTAGGTGGCGAATAGTTGAATTTGAGTTCTTAAAGGGCCAGAGTATGATAAATCTCGAAAATTGAATTAGCATTTTTTAAAATGAATCGATATTCAAATTTTCACTTCGACCCTTGATAAATCTGCCCGTTATTGCTACTTTTTTTCTTACTCATCTTTTTATTCAGACACTCTGCTATTTCTATGCCAGTCTCTTATTCAAATCAATGCATGGTTGCTAGGGTAATTTGGACCCTAGCAACCAGATGGCTAAAATCTTAGACTGCTGGAATGCTAAAAAAGTCAAAAACCACAAATAATAAAAAATGAAAACCAAGGGCAAATAGTCTCAGAATATCTCTCTCTACATCATACTAACTGTTCATTTAAAGGGGAACAACCCATTTTACAATAGCTGTAGGGTCACAGGTTGGGCAAAGTTTAAAAAAGCTGTTTTTTGTCTTGGTCTTGCTATTTTGCCCTGATGTACAGGTATGGGACCTGTTATCCAGAATGCTTGGGGGCCTGTTATCCAGAATGCTTGGAGGCCTGTTATCCAGAATGCCTGGGGGCCTGTTATCCAGAATGCTTGGGGGCCTGTTATCCAGAATGCTTGGGGGCCTGTTATCCAGAATGCTTGGGGGCCTGTTATCCAGAATGCTTGGGGGCCTGTTATCCAGAATGCTTGGGGGCCTGTTATCCAGAATGCTTGGGGGCCTGTTATCCAGAATGCTTGGGGGCCTGTTATCCAGAATGCTTGGGGGCCTGTTATCCAGAATGCTTGGGGCCTGTTATCCAGAATGCTTGGGGCCTGCCATCCAGAATGCATGGGGCCTGCCATCCAGAATGCATGGGGCCTGCCATCCAGAATGCATGGGGCCTGCCAGCCAGAATGCTTGGGGCCTGCCAGCCAGAATGCTTGGGGCCTGTTATCCAGAATGCTTGGGGGCCTGTTATCCAGAATGCTTGGGGGCCTGTTATCCAGAATGCTTGGGGGCCTGTTATCCAGAATGCTTGGGGGCCTGTTATCCAGAATGCTTGGGGGCCTGTTATCCAGAATGCTTGGGGGCCTGTTATCCAGAATGCTTGGGGGCCTGTTATCCAGAATGCTTGGGGGCCTGTTATCCAGAATGCTTGGGGCCTGTTATCCAGAATGCTTGGGGCCTGCCATCCAGAATGCATGGGGCCTGCCATCCAGAATGCATGGGGCCTGCCATCCAGAATGCATGGGGCCTGCCATCCAGAATGCATGGGGCCTGCCAGCCAGAATGCTTGGGGCCTGCCAGTCAGAATGCTTGAGGCCTGCCAGCCAGAATGCTTGGCGCCTGTTAGAAGGAATGCATGGGACCCGTTAGCCAGAATGCTTGGGACCTGTTATCCAGAATGCATGGGACCCGTTAGCCAGAATGCTTGGGACCTGTTATCCAGAATGCTTGGGACTTGCAGTTCTCCAATAATGGATCTTTCTGTATTTTGGATCTTCATTCCTTATGTCTACTAGAGGAATCAATAAGGATTCATTTGTTTGGATGAAGTGCATGGTACTGTTTAATAACTACCGAAACAAAATCATTTTTAAAAAATTAAAAGGATTACTTTGATAAAATGGAGTCTATGGGAGACGGCTTTTCCACAATTCAGAGCTTTCTTTATAACAGATCCCATACCTGCCCTTTTTGTACCCATTCATTCCTATTGCACCCTTAAACAAGAATCCTTGAACTTCTAGCTGCCAGAAGCAGGCTGTCCAGTATGGGATCCGTTAACCAGAAACCTGTTATCCAGAAAGCTACGACTTACGGAAAGGCCGTCTCCCATAGACTGCATTTTAACAACCCCTTCATAGAAAGAAGAAATTAAAGTAAAACTATTGGCGTCCGGGCTACATTTCCCTGTGATCCTCGTACAGTGACAAACAAATAGGAACCCCGTGGGAAACAAACGTGTGGCTGATACAAATTAAAGAGATATTATGTATAAATGATTTAAGCTGCAGTTTAATTGTATGGGATCAGATAGGATAAAAGCCATAGAAGGAGCCCATTGTGCACAAGCGGGTGCATCTGCCTGTGTATTGTCCTCTCTTATCCAGGTGGGAATGCAAGCTGGTGTTTGTAGGGGATACTCGTTACTCCTTAACAATGTACGCCGCTGCACAACCCGGAATGGCTGCGTATGGGACACACCAGTGAATTTCTGCTGAATATTTAATGAAGGTTTCTTTCCCGGTCGCTCATTGGACCCGCGTTCACTGGTTCAGTGTTTACTAATACAGAAAGCAAAAGGTTATTTATGGCTTAACCCTTGTGTGACCACCAGGCTGCTAATAACAATACAGGTATGGGACCGGTTATCCAGAATGGTCGGAACCTGAGGTTTTCTGGATAATGGATCTTTCCATAATTTGGATTTACTAGAAAATCATGCAAACGTTAAATAAACCCAATAGGCTGGTTTTGCTTCCAATAAGGATTAATTATATCTTAGTTGGGACCAAGTACAACCTATTGTTTTATTATTACGCACGAAAATAGAGTTCTCTACCTGTCGGGTATCAGGTGCTAAACAGTCTATCAGACCCCCTGCTCAGGGTCAAAGCAAGTAATAAGTAGGGATGCACCGAATCCAGGATTCGGTTCGGGATTCGGCCTTTTTCAGCAGGATTCGGCCAAATCCTTCTGTCCGGCCGAACCGAATCCGAATGCTAATTTGCATATGCAAATGAGGGGCGGGAGGGAAATCACGTGATTTTTTTGTCACAAAACAAGGAAGTAAAATTTTTTCCCCCTTCCGAACACTAATTTGCATATGCAAATTAGGATTCGGTTCGGTATTCGGCCGAATCTTTCATGATGGATTCGGGGGTTCGGTTGGATCCAAAATAGTGGATTCGGTGCATCCCTAGTAATAACAAATCCAAGGAAAATGTAGCACACTGATCCAGTTTTTAAATTGCAAAGGTGATTTATTTGGCTCTTAGTAGACAAAGTAAGGCAACGTTTTGGACCACAAGCCTTGATAAAGGGCCCAGTGTGATCCGAAATGTTGCCTAACTTTGTCTACTAAAAGCCAAATCAGTCTGATAGACTGATACCTGACAGGTAGAGCACTCTATTTTCATGTGGAGGTGCTTCTGGGAAAAGGATCCTTGTTTAAAGGAGAAGGAAAGGCTTGGTACACTTGGGGGTTCCAAATGTTAGGCAACCCCTAGTGATTGTATGGACTTACCTCAAACTCCCGGGCCGGTGCTCCTATCAGCAGAAAACTGCACTGGCCCAGGGTTATACCAGTGAGCACCACGGATCGATCCTCTTCCGTCTTCCTCCTTCTCGCGCCCGAATTTTAACTAAAAAGTCGCTATTTCGTTCTACTGCTCATGCGTCTGCTCCAGGAAATTTGAAGAAAGAAGAAGCCGGAAGATAATCGCTCTGTGGTGCTCGCTGGTATAACCCCGGGCCGGTGCAGTTTTCTGCTGATAGGAGCACCGGCCCGGGGTTTCAGGTAAGTCAATACAATCACTTGGGGTTGGCATCCCCAAGTGTTCCTTCTCCTTTAAGGGTGCAATAGGAATGAATGGGTATAAAAAGTACAGGTATGGGATCTGTTATAAAGAAAGCTCTGAATTATGGAAAAGCCGTCTCTCATAGACTCCATTTGATCAAAATAATCCAAATTTAAAAAAAAAAATATATATTTTTTTTATCTGTAGTAATTAAATTAGTGATCCCCAACCAGTAGATTGTGAGTAACAATTTGCTCCCCAACCCCTTGGATGTTGCTCTCAGTGGCTTCAAAGCAGGTGCTTAATTTTGAATTCCAGGTTTGGAGGCAAGTTTTGGTTGTATAAAAACCAGTTGTATTGCAAAGAGCTTTCTGCAGGCTGCCAGTCCACATAGGGGCCACCTAATGGCCAATCACAGCCCTCCGTTGGCATCCTCAGACACTATTTTCATGCTTATGTTGCGCCCCAACCCTTCTTACATTTGAATGTGGCTCAAGGGTGAAAAAGCAAATGAATCCTTATTGAATCCTCCAAAAGACTCAAGGAATGAAGATCTGAAACTACAGAAAGATCCGTTATTGGAGAACTCCAAGTCCCAAGCATTGTGGATAAGGGGTCCCAAGCATTGTGGATAAGGGGTCCCAAGCATTGTGGATAAGGGGTCCCAAGCATTGTGGATAAGGGGTCCCAAGCATTGTGGATAAGGGGTCCCATGCATTGTGGATAAGGGGTCCCAAGCATTGTGGATAACGGGTCCCAAGCATTGTGGATAACGGGTCCCAAGCACTTTGGATAACAGGTCCCAAGCATTGTGGATAACAGGTCCCAAGCATTGTGGATAACAGGTCCCAAGCATTGTGGCTAACAGGTCCCAAGCATTGTGGCTAACAGGTCCCAAGCATTGTGGCTAACAGGTCCCAAGCATTGTGGCTAACAGGTCCCAAGCATTGTGGCTAACAGGTCCCAAGCATTGTGGATAACAGGTCCCAAGCATTGTGGATAACAGGTCCCAAGCATTGTGGATAACAGGTCCCAAGCATTGTGGATAACAGGTCCCAAGCATTGTGGATAACAGGTTCCAAGCATTGTGGATAACAGGTCCCAAGCATTGTGGATAACAGGTCCCACGCATTGTGGATAACAGGTCCCACGCATTGTGGATAACAGGTCCCACGCATTGTGGATAACAGGTCCCACGCATTGTGGATAACAGGTCCCAAGCATTGTGGATAACAGGTCCCAAGCATTGTGGATAACAGGTCCCAAGCATTGATGATAACAGGTCCCAATCATTGATGATAACAGGTCCCAATCATTGATGATAACAGGTCCCAAGCATTGTGGATAACAGGTCTGATGCATTGTGGATAACAGGTCCCAAGCATTGTGGATAACAGGCCCCAAGCATTGTGGATAACATCTTCCATACATCAGGGCAAAATAGCAAGAGCAGGACAGAGAACAGCTTTTTTTCAACTTTGCCCAACCTGTGACCCTACATCTATAGTAAAAGGGATTGTTCACCTTTAAATGAACTGTTAGTATAACGTAGAGAGCGATATTCTGAGACAATTTGCAATTGGTTTTCATTTTTTGTGGTTTTTAAGTTATTTCAATTTTTATTCAGCAGCCAATTTGCAGTTTCAGCAATCTGGTTGCTAGGATCCCAATTCACCTAGCAACCACACACTGATTTGAATAAGAGACTGGAATATGAACAGGAGCGGCAATAAAAAGAATAAAAAGTAGAAATAACAATAGCCTTACAGAGCATTTGTTTTTAGACGGGGTCAGTGACCCTCTATTTGAAAGCTGGAAAGAGTCAGAAGAAGGCAAATCATTCCAAACTATAATGAAGGACCAATTGAAAAGTTGCTTATTCATTTATCTGTCACTACCTAGGCCTTGGCTTATGCAAACAAAAATGGAATAAAAGGAGGCTCAGGGCTATGTTTGGGAAGCAGGCTGCCGGCCATCAACGGTGTCATCGCCTCCCTCCCAAAAATAGAAGGTTCCATAGGGAGAAAAAGGCCACCGAGCAAAAATCAGGAATAGTATCAGAAAGAACATGGGATTAAAGGAGATCAACCTTTCCTAAATATCATCTAGTGGTGGTTACTACTTTGTGACATCCACAACAAGCTACAATAATTGCCCATGAAAATGAGCCATAAACCGTGTTTATTATATAGTGAATAAACTACCCCCAGTTGTAAATATAAGGATATCATAAGTCACTGAGGATTTCCATGACCATATACCTGTGACTTCTAATATTCTCATAATTTCCACCAAGGGTTACTTCATTTACTATAATACACAAGCTTTAGTGAGTCATGTGACAGAAATGACATCACTAGTCGCCGTTTATAACTGATGACATCACAAGTCACCATTGATAAGGATATCATTTACAAGATATTCATGGCTTTTGTGTATTATATGTATATCATATAAAGCATTTCAGGTTATTCACAGGGGCACAAGCTCTACAGCCCCCCAACTCTAAAGCAACGACAATCACTTCCATCTCAGATAGGAAATAAAGTTCCTGCTGTCTGTTCTTTTGAAACAATGTAACACAAGTCACTTTTACATCTGCTCTCTTGCTACATTGTTTCAAGATCAGCTGCAGCTTTCCAGTACCTGTTATACATATAGATCAACCCAGAGAGAATGAGGGATGAATGGATATTGGGAAGTTGTATCAGGAGTCAGAGGCAGCAGTGCAGAGAAAGGGACAGACACAATGACAGTTACACAGAACTATAAACCCAGTGAGAATGAGGAATGAATGGCTATTGGGAAGTTGTATCAGGAGTCAGAGGCAGCAGTGCAGAGAAAGGGACAGACACAATGACAGTTACACAGAACTATAAACCCAGTGAGAATGAGGAATGAATGGCTATTGGGAAGTTGTATCAGGAGTCAGAGGCAGCAGTGCAGAGAAAGGGACAGACACAATGACAGTTACACAGAACTATAAACCCAGTGAGAATGAGGAATGAATGGCTATTGGGAAGTTGTATCAGGAGTCAAAGGCAGCAGTGCAGAGAAAGGGACAGACACAATGACAGTTACACAGAACTATAAACCCAGTGAGAATGAGGAATGAATGGATATTGGGAAGTTGTATCAGGAGTCAGAAGCAGCAGTGCAGAGAAGAGAAAGGGACAGACACAATGACAGTTACACAGAACTTTAAACCCAGTGAGAATGAGGAATGAATGGATATTGGGAAGTTGTATCAGGAGTCAGAAGCAGCAGTGCAGAGAAGAGAAAGGGACAGACACAATGACAGTTACACAGAACTATAAACCCAGTGAGAATGAGGAATAAATGGATATTGGGAAGTTGTATCAGGAGTCAGAGGCAGCAGTGCAGAGAAGAGAAAGGGACAGACACAATGACAGTTACACAGAACTATAAACCCAGTGAGAATGAGGAATGAATGGATATTGGGAAGTTGTATCAGGAGTCAGAGGCAGCAGTGCAGAGAAGAGAAAGGGACAGACACAATGACAGTTACACAGAACTATAAACCCAGTGAGAATGAGGAATAAATGGATATTGGGAAGTTGTATCAGGAGTCAGAGGCAGCAGTGCAGAGAAAGGGACAGACACAATGACAGTTACACAGAACTATAAACCCAGTGAGAATGAGGAATGGATGGATATTGGGAAGTTGTATCAGGAGTCAGAAGCAGCAGTGAAGAGAAGAGAAAGGGACAGACACAATGACAGTTACACAGAACTATAAACCCAGTGAGAATGAGGAATGAATGGATATTGGGAAGTTGTATCAGGAGTCAGAAGCAGCAGTGCAGAGAAGAGAAAGGGACAGACACAATGACAGTTACACAGAACTATAAACCCAGTGAGAATGAGGAATGAATGGATATTGGGAAGTTGTATCAGGAGTCAGAAGCAGCAGTGCAGAGAAGAGAAAGGGACAGACACAATGACAGTTACACAGAACTATAAACCCAATGAGAATGAGGAATGAATGGATATTGGGAAGTTGTATCAGGAGTCAGAGGCAGCAGTGCAGAGAAGAGAAAGGGACAGACACAATGACAGTTACACAGAACTATAAACCCAGTGAGAATGAGGAATGAATGGATATTGGGAAGTTGTATCAGGAGTCAGAAGCAGCAGTGCAGAGAAAGGGACAGACACAATGACAGTTACTATAAACCCTGGAGGTTGCTGGGAGTTGTAGTTCTATAACCATAGGACAGCAGCCTTGGTACAAGCTAAAGAGTAATGGTTTGAATAAGATATGGGACCCGTTCCCGCATCAGATGTTTGCAACTTTTGGGGCAAGTCATTTGATAGCGCCAAAGTCAGATTGCAAGCTCTGCGGTTCAACAGCAGAGTCTATAGAAATAATCGCTAGGCCAGGAATCTTACTGTTCCACTCTGCTGAATAATCCTGAACAGGGACTGAGCCCAAAAGAACAGGACAGGTAATAACCAGCATTTAATCACTGCTATAAGGACTGTGAGTTGTAGTCTAACACCGACTGGAGGGATACACATTGTTGTTGTTGCTGTAACTGCACAGCATGACAGTTACACGTAACACAAAGCTTTCCTCTAAAAGAACCCCCAGAACCACGTCCTTACGGACCCCACAGGCAATAGATTAATTACAAAGTTGGACGTTTCTGCACTGTGGGTTCTGTCCCTTGAAACAATGTAGCAAATAGGCCAGCTTTTAACGCTGCTGTTAATCAGCTGCTACATTGTTTCAGAAAGCACCAGGACAGGAAACTGTTTAGCAGAAGTGACATTTACAAATAAGAAGACAGTGCGTGTCATTGACGTACAACTCCCGGCACCCCACCAGAAACATGGGGGACACAAGTCGGACTAGCGAGTGACCAGCGCCTGGCATCAGAACCAGGTCCATAAGGGGGGCCCACAAACATCCAAGTGAACTTTGAGCAGGGAGTGTGGGTTGCCAGATACTGGACTTGTCACTATATTTAGATGGAAGGCTGGAGCTGCCATACAGCGTATAAAAAGGATTATTTCAGAAACCTCTGTTCCCCATCTGCAGGGGGTGGGACTACAACTCCCAGCATGCTTTGAAAGGCCGAGTGAGTCAGAAGATAATCCCTTCTAACCTCTTGGCTGCCAGGGGGCATGCTGGGACTTGTAGTCAGCAAACATCTGCAGTGTGACAGCTGGGACGTATTTAGTAAATATAGTGCAGAGAGGATCATGTGGGACAAGGAGCCGGACAGGAGCAAAGTCAGAACTATTCCTACAGGTTGGTACTTACTACAACTCAAGCAAGCCTGGGAGCTGCCTACTCTGTACTATACTCAGTCCTGACAGCTCTACTAACAGTATACTCACTACTCTCATTGCACACAGCTCAGTATTTAGCTCCCAGCAGCCACAACCAGCACTTTGATTAGCACATGCCAGGGAACAACTGTCAGTCAGATACCTGCTCACTCATAGCCCAACGCTGAACCTTCTATCCTTGCTTAACTACAACTCCCAGCAGCCCCAGAGAGCGAGAGAGTAAAAGGCTCAGCCAGAAGGGCCAAGAGATCATACTGCAGGGTTTTCAGTAAATCCCCTAGACTCTATAGATCAGCGACTCCCGTGAGCCTCTGGCTATTGGTAAAACACAACTCCCAGCAGGCTGAAAGCTGATCACTTGCAGAAGCAGGGCTGTCATACAGCTAACAGGACAGGCATGATCCCCAGCAAGTGGATTCCACACTCATAATCAACCTGTGAACCTTCTGCTGTCCCTGAACTACAACTCCCAGCAGCCCCAGAGAGAAAGAGAGAGACTCAGCCAGAAGGGCCAAGAGATCATGCTGCAGGGTTTATCAGTAAATCCCCTAGACTCTATAGATCAGCAACTCCCGTGAGCCTCTGGCTATGGTTAAACCATAACTCCCAGCAGGCTGAAAGCTGATCACTTGCAGAAGCAGGGCTGTCATACAGCTAACAGGACAGACATGATCCCCAGCAAGTGGATTCCACACTCATAATCAACCTGTGAACCTTCAGCTGTCACTTAACTACAACTCCCAGCAGCCCCAGAGAGAGAGAGACTCGGCCAGAAGGGCCAATAGATCATGCTGTAGGGTTTTCAGTAAATCCCCCAGACTCTTTAGATCAGCAACTCCTGTGAGCCTTTGGCTATAGCTAAACCATAACTCCCAGCAGGCTGAAAGCTGATCACTTGCAGAAGCAGGGCTGTCATACAGCTAACAGGACAGGCATGATCCCCAGCAAGTGCCATAATAAACTTGAGAACCTTCAGCTGCCCCTGAACTACAACTCCCAGCAGCCCCAGAGAGCTAGAAAGAGTAAAAGGCTCAGCCAGAAGGGCCAAGAGATCATACTGCAGGGTTTTCAGTAAATCCCCTAGACTCTATAGATCAGCGACTCCCGTGAGCCTCTGGCTATTGGTAAAACACAACTCCCAGCAGGCTGAAAGCTGATCACTTGCAGAAGCAGGGCTGTCATACAGCTAACAGGACAGGCATGATCCCAGTAAGTGCCATAATAAACCTGAGAACCTTCAGCTGCCCCTGAACTACAACTCCCAGCAGCCCCAGAGAGAGAGACTCGGCCAGAAGGGCCAATAGATCATGCTGTAGGGTTTTCAGTAAATCCCCCAGACTCTTTAGATCAGCAACTCCTGTGAGCCTTTGGCTATAGCTAAACCATAACTCCCAGCAGGCTGAAAGCTGATCACTTGCAGAAGCAGGGCTGTCATACAGCTAACAGGACAGGCATGACCCCAGCAAGTGCCATAATAAACTTGAGAACCTTCAGCTGCCCCTGAACTACAACTCCCAGCAGCCCCAGAGAGCTAGAAAGAGTAAAAGGCTCAGGCAGAAGGGCCAAGAGATCATGCTGCAGGGTTTATCAGTAAATCCCCCAGACTCTATAGATCAGCAACTCCCGTGAGCCTTTGGCTATAGCTAAACCATAACTCCCAGCAGGCTGAAAGCTGATCACTTGCAGAAGCAGGGCTGTCATACAGCTAACAGGACAGGCATGACCCCAGCAAGTGCCATAATAAACTTGAGAACCTTCAGCTGCCCCTGAACTACAACTCCCAGCAGCCCCAGAGAGCTAGAAAGAGTAAAAGGCTCAGGCAGAAGGGCCAAGAGATCATGCTGCAGGGTTTATCAGTAAATCCCCCAGACTCTATAGATCAGCAACTCCCGTGAGCCTTTGGCTATAGCTAAACCATAACTCCCAGCAGGCTGAAAGCTGATCACTTGCAGAAGCAGGGCTGTCATACAGCTAACAGGACAGGCATGAACCCCAGCAAGTCCCATAATCAGCCTGTGAACCTTCAGCTGCCCCTGAACTACAACTCCCAGAAGCCCCTGCAGGGAGCCTCTCTATTAGAGCAGCAGCAGCATCAGGAGGACAAGGCCCCGTCCCACACACACAAGAGGCCTGAGCCTGACAGAGCGCTGTGTCCCGGGCCTGGAAGATCAGGGAAAAGGGGGCAGGCCCGGTAAGCGCTAGGAGTTCACTATCCCCGGCCCACGCTAAGGCTCAGCCGCTACACTTACCCGGCTCGCACCGCCTCTTCAGCTCCGTGTGCGTCTGGGAGAGTAATGGCGGCCGGGGAACTCCTCCTCCTCCGGCTCTGACTGAGGGTGTGACTGCTCGGCCTTCGCTAGTTTGTTACAGCCAGACGGCCACCATCTTACACTGGGCGGGGGAGACAGCACTCGGACGCAACGACGCATGCGCGGACTGAGGGACCTCGGGAGAAAGTCTAAAGCGGAGTAGGCGCAGGGAACGCCGGGGATTGTAGTTTCCGCCTGACAACCGGAAATAAGCATCTCTAGTAAACCATCACAAAATCCATTACCATAAAAGCAACGATACCCTGTTCAGTAGCAAATAATAACTAACTAACTAACTGATAACATTGAGAGAGTTTATTGTGAAGAAAAGCCATTCACACGCAATCCATGCTGGGAATTGTAGTTTTACGCACAGTGACGGAAAGGGGGTTGCCGCTGCAATCAGCACTACATCTCCCGGCATGCACCGCGCAGCTGTCAAAGTTCTGCCCGCGCCAGTGGCGGAGTGGAGAAAGAAGGCACAAAATACAAATACATGAACCGGACGCGTTTTAGAAGTGATAACAAAACCATCTGGGGTATACCTGGAGTAAGTTTTTTTTTTTTTAGTGTCAGGGGGGGTGTTTTCAGGCTTCGCAGCGGGCACCCAAGGAAGGACGGCGGGTTCCTTCCGGAAAGCCTTGTCCCCAAGATGGCGGCGCAGTTGGCGCTAAATTCAGGTGAGATGGGAATGGAAAAGCATGTGCAGGTTTGGGCAATGTGATCGCACGTTCGGGGCATTGGAAACGTGTGTCCGGGGATGTTCCTTTATTTTTATACAAATGACAGTATTTTACACATCATAAGTAATGAAATTGGGTAAAACTTTAACGGGTTTGTTTCCCTTTAAATGAACAGTTAGTATGATGTAGAGAGGGATATTCTGAGACAATTTTCTATTGGTTTTCATTTTTTATTATTTGTGGTTTTTGAGTTATTTAGCTTTTTTACTCAGCAGCTCTCCAGTTTGCAATTTGTCATCGGGTTGATAGGGTCCAAATTCCCCTAGCAACCATGCATTGATTTGAATAAGAGACTGGACTATGAACAGGAGAGGCCTGAATAAAAAGTAGCAATAGCAATATTTGTTATCCACCATTTATCCCCTGTTTGGTATAACTAAGGTAAAACACTGCGTATCTTGTCAGCGCCATATAAATAAATGGTGATGATTTGTAGCCGTACAGAGCATTTGTTGTTGGATGGGGTCAGTGACCCCCATTGGAAAGCTGTAAAGAGTCCGAAGAAGAAGAAGGCAAATCGTTCATAAACTATAAAAATCAAGGCCAATTGAAAAGATGCTTACAATCCACTCTTTTGGATTCGGCCGAACCCCGGAATCCTTTGTGAAGGATTCGGCCGAATACCGAACCGAATCCTAATTTGCATATGCAAATTAGGGATGGGAATCGGAAACCATTTTTTACTTCCTTGTTTTGTGACAAAAATTCATGCAATTTCCCTCCCACCTCTAATTTGCATATGCAAATTAGGATTCAGGTTCGGCCAGGCAGTCGAATCCTGCTGAAAAAGGCCGAATCCTGGATTCCGTAACATATTAAAAGTTAACTTAAAGGGGTTGTTCACCTTCCAAACACTTTTTTCAATTCAGTTGTTTTAAGATTGTTCCCCAGAAAAAAAAAACTTTTTTTTTTTTCAATTGCTTTCCATTATTTTTTATTTATTTATTTTACTGTTTTTCCAAAGTTTAAAGTTGAATGTTGGTGTCTCTGGTGTTTGAGTCTAATTCAGACTCTAAACTGTTAAACAATTCTGCAACATTGAGTTGATCCATTTCTCAGCAGCATCTCGGGAGTATCGGCGACTATTGTATCTGCTCAACAGGGACAAAGATAAGAAGTGTATCGACTAAATGTATCAATTTAGAACAGTTTACAGGGTCGGCGACCCCCCCCCCCTTCCCAGAGCTGCTTTCGATGGTGAAAAATGACACTTTACACTTCAATATTAGAAAAACAGTCACACAGAGAAAATAAAGTCATTGGAAAAGTCGTTATTTCTGGTGATCTGTCTGAAACCAACTAGTTGTTTGAAGGTGAACAACCCCTTTAGAGGAACAGTAACACCAAAAAATGATAGTAGTAGTAGTAGTAGGAGCGTTATCAGCAATTGGGGGGGGGGGGACACTGCTCATGAAACAACATCAAGCATTAATGGAGCATAAAGTACCAAATATGAGATGTTTACTATTAGTAGACAATAATTGCTTTTAAAGAGGGTGGTTGACCTTTTAAGCAACAGTAACAACAACAAAAAAATGAAAATATAATGTATTGCTGAGCTGCTTCTTGTACAACTGATGTGTTTGCTTCAGAAACTCTACTATAGTTTATATAAACAAGCTGCTGTGTAGCCATGGGGGCAGCCATTCAAGCACAGGATACACAGTAGATAACAGATAAGTACTACTATAGTTTATATAAACAAGCTGTTGTGTAGCCATGGGGGCAGCCATTCAAGCACAGGATACACAGTAGATAACAGATAAGTACTACTATAGTTTATATAAACAAGCTGCTGTGTAGCAATGGGGGCAGCCATTCAAGTATAGTATACATAGTAGATAACAGATAAGTACTACTATAGTTTATATAAACAAGCTGCTGTGTAGCCATGGGGCAGCGATTCAAGCACAGGATACACAGTAGATAACAGATAAGTACTACTATAGTTTATATACACAAGCTGCTGTGTAGCCATGGGGGCAGCCATTCAAGCACAGGATACACAGTAGATAACAGATAAGTACTACTATAGTTTATATAAACAAGCTGCTGTGTAGCCATTCAAGCACAGGATACACAGTAGATAACAGATAAGTACTACTATAGTTTAAACAAGCTGCTGGGCAGCCATTCAAGCACAGGATATACAGTAGATAACAGATAAGTACTACTATAGTTTATATAAATAAGCTGCTGTGTAGCCATGGGGGCAGCCATTCAAGTACAGGATACACAGTAGATAACATAAGTACTACTATAGTTTATATAAACAAGCTGCTGTGTAGCCATGGGGGCAGCCATTCAAGCACAGGATACACAGTAGATAACAGATAAGTACTACTATAGTTTATATAAACAAGCTGTTGTGTAGCCATGGGGGCAGCCATTCAAGCACAGGATACACAGTAGATAACAGATAAGTACTACTATAGTTTATATAAACAAGCTGCTGTGTAGCAATGGGGGCAGCCATTCAAGTATAGTATACATAGTAGATAACAGATAAGTACTACTATAGTTTATATAAACAAGCTGCTGTGTAGCCATGGGGCAGCGATTCAAGCACAGGATACACAGTAGATAACAGATAAGTACTACTATAGTTTATATACACAAGCTGCTGTGTAGCCATGGGGGCAGCCATTCAAGCACAGGATACACAGTAGATAACAGATAAGTACTACTATAGTTTATATAAACAAGCTGCTGTGTAGCCATTCAAGCACAGGATACACAGTAGATAACAGATAAGTACTACTATAGTTTAAACAAGCTGCTGGGCAGCCATTCAAGCACAGGATATACAGTAGATAACAGATAAGTACTACTATAGTTTATATAAATAAGCTGCTGTGTAGCCATGGGGGCAGCCATTCAAGTACAGGATACACAGTAGATAACATAAGTACTACTATAGTTTATATAAACAAAGTACTGTGTAGCCATGGGGGCAGCCATTCAAGCACAGAATACACAGTAGATAAGTACTACTATTATTGATATAAACAAGCTGCTGGGCAGCCATTCAAGCACAGGATACACAGTAGATAACAGATATGTACTACTATAGTTTATATAAACAGACTGCTGTGTAGCCATGGGGGCAGCCATTCAAGCACAGGATACACAGTAGATAACTGATAAGTACTACTATAGTTGATATAAACAAGCTGCTGGGCAGCCATTCAAGCACAGGATACACAGTAGATAACAGATAAGTACTACTATAGTTTATATAAACAGACTGCTGTTTAGCCATGGGGACAGCCATTCAAGTACAGGATACACAGTAGATAACAGATAAGTTCTACTATAGTTTATATAAACAAGCTGCTGTGTAGCCATGGAGGCAGCCATTCAAGCACAGGATACACAGTAGATAACAGATAAGTACTACGTCCCAGAGGGCCCCAGGAGGGGGGACAGGTGTAATTGCACCTCCTTGTCCCCCCTGTATATTCGTCACCGGTATCCACCCTGCTAATAATATGCTTTCACTTATGATTATGTAGCAACAGCAAAAGTCCAGAGCAACAATAAGATTGGTTTTCATTGTTATAATTATTGAAAATAATGTATGAATACGCGTAATGTCCCTTTCTCTTTTAACAAGTTGTTCCTGCAGGATTTACTAGGGATGTACCCAATCCACTACTTTGGTTTTGGCCAAATCCTTTGTGAAAGGTGCACTCGAACCCCCGAATCCTCTGTGAAAGGTTCTGAACCCTAATTTGCATATGTGCAGTGGCTTAAAAAGTTTTTACTTCCTTGTTTTGTGACAAAAAGTCACGATTTTAATGATTCGGTTCGGCCAGGCGCGAGTCCAATTTACCTGTGTTGCTGGTTTATGGCACTTTCTCATTACAGAAGCCAGCCTGTGGGGTCCTTACAGAGAAATATGGCAGACCATGGTGAGCTCGCTCGTCAAGAGGCAGCCGGAAGCCGTTCAATCGCTCGACATCGTCTTGAAGAGATACAAACCGGACTTCATCTCTCTCTTCAAGAACCCGGTATGGATTTTCTTTTTCGTGGCTATATAAATGTATATTTGCTTGGTAAATTGAATCTCAATTCTCTTGCAAAAAATTCCTTGAAGTACAGCACCGCAAATTTCCTTTGAATAAAAATGTCTTTATTTGGAACACTGGCAGGACCTGGATAAGATACGTCTCGGGCTACACAGAGCCTTTTTTCAACTTTACCAAACACTAAACAATACAGCTTTTTATAGAGAACGTTACACATTTGTTACGATCTTCAGCAGGTTTGTTACCATGTCACCAGGTTATTTCCCATTAACTCTTCGAAGGCTGAACAACCAAAAGCTAGCCAAAGTTCTAAAGTATCTGTAAGACACAAGATTTAAAAACAATTAAACCCGGAAAATAGCATGCAAATCGTAGTCCTTATTTAATCTCTGGGTAGTGAGAGACATGGCCTCTTGCTTAAAGGGATATTGTCATGGGAAAACATGTTTTTTTCCAAAACGTATCAGTTAATAGTGCTGCTCCAGCAGAATTCTGCTCTGAAATCCATTTTTCAAAAAAACTGATTTTGTTTTATTCAATTTTGAAATCTGACATGGGGCTAGACATATTGTTAGTTTCCCAGCTGCCCCCAGTCATGTGACTTGTGCTCTGATAAACTTCAATCACTCTTTACTGCTGTACTGCAAGTTGGAGTGATATCACCCCCTCCCTTCCCCCCCACCAGCAACCTAACAACAGAACGGTAGCCAGATAGCAGCTCCCTAACACAAGATAACAGCTGCCTGGAAGATCTAAGAACAACACTTAAAGGAACTGTAACACTAACAAATTTTAAGTGACAAATCCACTCTAAACTGCTTCAATAACAGCTCTATTGTGCATACAGTTTATTATATTCAATGCTTTGTCCGAAAAACATATTAAATCTCTGTTTCCGGATGTACACTGTAGAATGGCGAAAGGGCGATTCTGCAAAATCCGAGGTGCGCGCTCCACTGCTCTCTGCCTAGACTGCTGAACCGGAAGCTAGTTCGTGCTGCTGTACTGAGGATTTTACAGACCTCTGCAGGACTTACTTCTGTGCTGCAATGTTTTTTGGACAAAGCATTGAATATAATAAACTTTATGCACAATAGGCTGTTATTGAAGCAGCATAGAGTGGATTTGTCACATAAAAATTTTTAGTGTTACTGTTCCTAGTAAAAGTCAAGTCCCACTGAAACCGATTTGATTCGGTAGGAGAAATAACAGCCTGCCAGAAAGTAGTTCCATCCTAAAGTGCAGGCACAAGTCACATGACTGGGGGCAGCTGGGAAACTGACAATATGTCTACCGTACCGTAAATTTATGTACGCAAGTGAGGAGCTTATATCCTTTACAATATATAAATGTATACACAGTTCTGTAAAATGATACTGTTGTTTAAAGGGCAAGGACAGCTTGCGGGAGATTCCCACCGATAATGTATTAGAAATCAGCTCTCCTTTATTAGTGGTTTTGGAGATGAACCTGCGCAGGGGCACTGTTGTGTATTAAAAAAAAGTTTAGTTCTCCTTTAAAGAGTAAACAGATACTTTATTCCCGGCTAAGGCTGTGTTCCTGTATTTTATGGATCCTACACCTTATCCGTAGGGATGCACAGAATCCAGGATTCTGTTCGGCCATTTTCAGCGAGATTCGGATTCGTCCAAATCCAACTGCCTGGCCGAACCCGAATCAAAAAAATCACATGACTTTACATCACACAAACAAGGAAGTACATTTTTTTGCAGCAATGCACTGTTCTCTTTCCTCCCTTGTTTCCCTAATTTATATATGCAAATTAGGATTCGCTTCAGCCGAATCGTTCACAAAGGATTCAGGGTTCGGCCAATCCTAAAACAGTGGATTCCGTGAAACCCTACTTGTCTGCATGTTCCTTGTAGTAATCGGCAGCGTTTTCATTTCTTTGTAGCCAAAGAGCTCTCAGCAACATGAGCGAGTCCGGAAGGCCAGCACTGAGGGGATCCCTATTAAAGGCACACAGAGGACCCGGGTCTTGGAAGAACAACTTATTAAGGAGGCCTTTATCCTGAGCGACTTGTATAATATTGGAGAGATAGCAGCTGTGGAACTTCTGCTTATAGGTAAAACATTTTGCAGCTTATGTTTTTTTTTTTATTACAAGCAATTTATTTTTCCTGTATTTTAAATTCTTTTTTTTTTTTATTTTTAATTATTTTTTTAAATTTTTTAATTCAGGTTGCACCTGGATGGGCAACTACTCCTATATTGTTAAATTAAACCCACAGTCCCTTCCTTCTACATGACTGGTACCTAAAGGATAGAAAAAGCTTCATCATAGATCTCTCTGAAATATAGAGATGAGTAAAAACCCATTGTTTCCTCTGGACAGTCTGAGAAAACCACTTACTGGTGTAACAAAATTGTTCCCTTCCTTTCTTCTTTCTTAAAGGAGTTGTTAACTGTTGGTATTATTTGTGGTTTTTGAGTTCTTTATCTTTTTATTCAGCAGTTCTCCAGTTTGCAGTTTCAACCATCTTGTTACTAGGATCCACATTATCCTAGCAACCATGCATTGCTATGAATAAGTGACTGGAATATGAATAGGAGAGACCTGCATAGAAAGATGAGTAGTATAAAGTAGCAATTACAGAGCATTTGTTTTTTTAGATGGGGTCAGTGACCCCCCCCCATTTGAAAATTGGAAAGAGTCAGAAGAAGAAGAAGGCAAATATTTCAAAACCTATTAAAAATAAATAATGAAACCCAATTGAAAAGTTGTTTTGTATTAGCCATTCTATAACATACTGTGAAATATGTAAAAAAAAAAAAAAAAAAATACTTGATAATAATAATACTAAATGTTAACTTACAAGCTCATGCCTGACTTTAAGATCCAGGTTAGACACATGTGGTCCCATTAGCGCTTTTTAGCGCCCAGGAACATTAGGGGTCCTCATTTAAAATGGGGATGCACCAATTACAGTGCCCGGCTGAACGGAATCCGAAAATATCACATGACTTTTCGTCACGCAAACAAAAGTCATAGGATGTTCAAACGTGCGCTGCAGTTCTCTTTCTTTCCCTATTTTACATATGCAAATTTGGGGGCAGATTCAGGGGCGAAATGAAAATTCGCCAGCGTGACATCATTTTGGAACTTCGCCAATTTCCTAACGGGCGCAAACGTCACTTCAGTAGCGAAGGAGATAGACGCTTGCGTTGCTTCGCACTCTATCGCCAGGCGAATTTTCGCTCTGGCGGACGGACGTAACTCTGCAAATTCACTAAGATGCGGATTTTACTTAACGTTACTTCATTCGCCAGACTTGTCTTCTTCAGCTCAGACCAAGCCAAGTGTAATGGAGTGCATAGGACTTCCTCCATTTTTAGTGCAAAATTTCTCTAAGTCACACAAAACGCTGGCTGATAGCCTGCAAAGGTCCGTAAATTTTTTTTTTGGGTAACTGGGTTCCTCCCTCCATTTTCTAACGGTAACCTATAGATCATGGACTATACAGTGGGCTCATGTGTAGGGCATGTGAGAGATCGCTCTTTAGGTAGTAGCAGCAGCAACTCCTTTCACACAGATAGTAGACAGTACACAGGTTTCCAGCTGATCTTTGTATGTGATTTTATTCCACACACCAGCTTACACACAAACATAAACGTTCATAATCTTTTAGGAGGCAGAAAACAAAAATGTCCTTTTCCCAAAGGGTCCACAGCCCCACTTGGGCAATATAAGTCCAGCAAACAAAATAAACTGTTAACTCACAGTCCTTTGGAGATTCCCTGTGCTTTTCTCCTGGAAGCCGCTCACTCCCCAAGCACTTTAGGGTAGCCAGTCCTTGCTACCAGAGAACTTGTCTCCTTGTTGAAAAAACTTGTGTGCAGCAAATAAAGTCCTTCTGCTCACACACAGGTAACATGCAGTTACAATGAACACTCTTAAATACAGCCCCAATAGCTCAATTGTATCTACTTTCCAGGGTGTCACCCGTACAACTGGATACTGTCCCGATTGCTAGCATGCTTCAGACTAGTGAAGGCCAAACCTGTCTCACATGTAGGTTTGCTCTTGTGGCAGCTGCTTTGGCGTATTGGCTACTGTAGTTAAAGGGGACCTGTCACCCTAAGAAATAAGACAAGTTGTGTATCACCCCAAAATCTTGTTTATGTGCCCAAATAGGGGACCTAATGCCCATACACAGTGTTCTACACAATTATAGAGTGTGAGGAGGGAAGGGGAATGTGGGGAGAGCAATGACATCTAGGAAGTGCTGAATGAAAAGTGGAAGTAATTGACTGCCCCACCTCTATGCCTCAGGCATAGAGGCGGGGCAGGTAATATTTGATTGGCAGCTCAGGTATTTAAACGCCTTTATAACAAGTATGGATGCGTTAATGAAAAAACTATTTGGGTTCCATGTTTAATTTGCTAACTACTTTTGTTATACAGCTTTTATATGTGTAGGTGACAGGTCTACTTTAAGGAAATATCACGGTCGCCATTGAAACCATGTCCCTAGTGAATATTGTGTAATGGTTATTCAGATTTCCAGTATGCTACGGTAAGTATAGGATTTATCACAATGTTGCTTGTGTTACAGGTGAGCAGCAGCAGCCTACCTTCCACGGCCTGACAAGAGGATTGGTAGCGATACTCTTATACTGGGATGGCAAGAGCTGCATGGCTGATTCCTTATTACACCTCATCCAGGCAAGAAAAGGCAAGACTTTCACCTTGAATCACAGGTACTACAGCTAGGCCACAACTTGAGCACTTTCAGTTCATCGCCATCTAACTACACCTTGTACTGCTGCCGTTACAACAAAATAAATTCCCTTTTCTCATACGTCCTGGGGGACACAGCAACCATGGGAGGGGGTTTAAACCAGTGGTTCCTGTGTTCCCCATAGGACCAGAGAGAAATGTGAATGTGTCTCAGTGGGACCTGGATTTTACTATTGAGTGCTGTTCTTAGATCTACCAGGGAGCCGTTATCTTGTGTTAGGGAGCTGCTATCCGGTTATATTCCCATTGTTCTGTTGTTAGGCTGCTGGGAGGAAAGCGAGGGGGGTGATATCACTCCAACTTGCAGTACAGCAGTAAAGAGTGATTGAAGTTTATCAGAGCACAAGTGACATGACTGGGGGCAGCTGGGACACTGACAATATGTCTAGCCCCATGTCAGATTTCAAAATTAAATATAAAAAAATCTGTTTGCTCTTTTGAGAAATTTCAGTACAGTACTATTAACTGATGTTTTCCCATGACAGTATCCCTTTAACGGTAAGTAATCCCTTTTTCTCAAACATCCTGGTGGACAAAGGAACCATGGGGTTAAATCCCCTTCCATGGTTCCTGTGTCCCCCCCATAGGAGTAGAGAGAAAAGGATTTAACGGTAAGTAATAAATCCCTTTTACTCTAACTGTAGTTACTGGAATGCTAATGACTTAGCAGGTCTCTGTATTTCGGGCAATTCGATCTGATTCATGCACACTGGTGAATCAGCCGGTGATACCGAAATCATGTCAAGACATTAACCCATTAAATGAAAATATCTTTTCACTTGCTGCTGGATTGTGTGTTTGGCAATATGGCAAAAGAAGTCCGTGATCCCCTGTAACAATTAACAATGGGAAACAAGGTATATCCAAGGTTCTAGGAATGAATAGGCCCTGTATATTTTAACCCCTGTAGGATCACAGGTTTAAGGGCTGCAGTATAGTAAAATAATAAAGTCATGCAAAGATCTGTATGAATCAATTGAACAGATTAGGAACCATTGATTTCCTTTGGATGTCTCATCCAACCCACTTGCATATAAGTCAACACTCCCCTCCTTAGGACTGTGGTAGAGTCAATGGAAGAGTCTTTGGAACCTCATGTTAATTACCTGACAAGCACCATGTGATTGGCTGCTCTCAGAACAAGTGATCAGTCGGTTTGAAACCATTTGCTTGCCAGATAGAATCCACTGGATTCTGGAAGTGTCCATCCTCTGAAATGCTTGCAACCTAAATGAACCCAGTTAGTGAACATAAGGTCAGACACTTTGTAGACCTAAGCCAAAGTCATTTATAAGCTGTAACTTTTCCCTGCTGCAATCAGATTTTTCATTATGTCTCTGTCCCATTTAAAGGATAAGTAAACCTTGAAAAGAAGTGAATGTACAATTGATGAGGGGGCTATTCTGAGCACCATTTTTTTCAATGTACATTCATTATTTATTCTTTTTAAATTCCAAGATATTAAAGGGATACATGTGCTGTTAATATGAATGAATTTTGTTACAACAGCGCCACCTGCTGGTCAGTTTCCCACCAGTCTGACCAGCAAGTAGTCAAGGAAGTTGTCAGGAGAAAGAAAGAGGCTGATGTTCTTCTGCTTAGGAAAGATGTGAGAAAGGTTTCTAATTTTATTCCTAAGCAGAAGAACATCAGAGCGGCCTCTTTTTTTACTCCTGACAACTTCCTTGACTACTTGGGGGTAGTATTAAAAAAAAAAAAGAATAAATAATGAATGTACATTGCAAAAGTGCTTAGAATAGCCCCCTCTTCAATTCTACATTCACTTATTTTTAAGGATTGCTTATCCTTTTAACTCCTATCTTATGTCTGTTTCTGTTTCCCGCAGCCCAGAGGTTGTGTCCATGGTAACTCGTTTCACTGATGATCTAATGGAACAAGGTTTGACCAATAAAATCTTAACCTTGATCTCTCAGATTGACGTGAACAATGAGTTTGACAAGCTGCAAAAGGAACGAGGTCTGGGCAACGAGAAGCACCGGAAAGAGGCAAGTGGGTGGGGGTGGGAGACAATAACCATTTAATCTGAATAAATTATTTGATTTTTGGTCTATATATATATATATATATATATATATATATATATATATATATATATATATATATATATATATATATATATATATATAGATTACAGTTAGGAGCACTCACGGGTGTCGTGATAAAAACCGTCGTTCAGAGAGAACTGAAACGCGTTGATGTGGGTTAGTCTGTAACACTCCAATAAAACACTTTTTATCACAACACCCGTGAGTGCTCCTAACTGTATCTATTTGCTCTCTTTCGAGGAGCACCTGGGATTTGACTAATTGATGGTGAGTGCCGGTTAATAATATGACTATATATATATATATATATATTCAAACAAGGGAAAGTTGTGCTCACCGCTAATTTTTAAAACCATTAGGCGGGGGTGCAATGAGGCTGTGACCACAAAATACATTTAGTCAAATACAAGAGTCCTCTGCACTCAACCCATTATCAATATATTTAAGACAGAGACATTTTGTGCTACTGCTACTGAAAAATGCCTTACCCTTTAAACAAAACAGGGATTGTTTGTCCATATATTGCAATATATTTAAGCTGAACAACTACGTCAAAGTCATCCCATATCTGGCCAGTCCTACGCTAAATTTTCATCTGATTCATTAAGAATTCAATTGCTTAATTGTACATTTGGCAAAGGGACTACCGTATATACTCGAGTATAAGCCGAGTTTTTCAGCCCCCAAAATATGCTGAAAAACTCTACCCCGGCTTATACTCGGGTCAAGCGCAAAAACGGTCGCCGGCGCCTAAGAATAGTCGCCGCGCCTAAGAATAGTCGCCGGCATCCGAGAATAGTCTCCAAGAATATTCGCCGGCGTCCAAGAATGGTCGCCGGCTTCCATAAACGAGACGCCGGCACCTCCAATGGGAGCAGAAACCCTCAATTTTTTGATTGAAACTTACCAGAAGCTGCTGCATTTCTCACCCTCGGCTTATACTCGAGTCAATAAGCTTACCCAGTTTTTGGAGGTAAAATTAGGTACCTCGGCTTATACTCGGGACGGCTTATACTCGAGTATATACGGTAAGTTTTGCCTGCAACTGACTTGCTGCTTTCAAAGTAAACCTCCCAAACTTGGCTGCCCTTTTATTAGACACCAGTGGGATCACCTGACTATAGCTGGGAAGGGTGGGAGCTACAACATGGAGCTGGTCACTGCTCCTGTATAACTATAACAAACAAGGGAAGGTTGTGCTCACCACTAATTTTTAGGCACCCCCGCCTAATGTTTTTAAAAATTAGTGGTGAGCACAACTTTCCCTTGTTTGTTATAGTTAAACAGGAGCAGTGACAGCTACTCAATTAAGCGTAATTGTCATTTGTCCAAGAGGAATTAGTGCACACTGGGAACCTTTCCAAAGGTTTTATTTCAATACCATAATTTTATTTAAGTTAATTAAAAAAAACAGGCCAACGTTTCGGTCTGTAACTTACAAACCGAAACATTGGCCTGTTTTTTTAATTAACTTAAATAAACTTATATATAACTTTGATTTGACACTTCTAACTGGACTTATGATGTCATTGGCGCCATTAATCACTGTTGGGGGGTGGGGATTTCGGCCGAATCCTTCTGCCTGGCTGAACAGAATCCTAATTTGCAAATGCAAATTAGAGGTGGGTAGAGCACAAAACAAGAAAGAGAAAAACGGTTTCCCCTTCCCAATCTTAATTTGCATATGCAAATTTGTGTTCGCTATTCGGCTGAATCTTTTCTGAAGGATTTGGGGGTTCGGCCGAATCCAAAATCGTGGATTCGGTGCATCCCTAATATATATTCTGTAATATTTCTGGTCATCCAGGTTTCTGATCTGATAAAAGAATGCCGACAGTCACTGGCACACAGCCTGTATTCATGGAGTTGCCAGACTCCATTAAGCAAAGAGGATACACTACTTTTGATTGGATACTTGGAAAAAGTAACGGTAGAAGGCGATGGCTCATTGGACAAAGTGAACTTGACGCTGCTGATGTCACTTCTCTATTGCCTGGATGTTGGCTTTTTGGAGCAAGGGACAGATGATCGAGAAGGTATCATTTCTATTTTTTTTCCCTATTAATATAGTACAGACATATTCAGCAGCTCTTTACAGAAATTATACATCATTCCCTGCCCCAGTGGAGCTTACAATCTAAGGTCCCATTCGAACACTCCAGGGTCAGTCTGTATGATTTTTGACGTGTGAAAGGAAGCTGGAGAGGAAGCCCACCCAGAATTATAATGAGGGTAGACTTTATCACTGTCACGGTTGAGAGTCATGTACATAAGAGCAGGGGTAGGAGTGTAACTAACTTTTATTTGAACTGTAGAACTGATGAAGCACGTGAGCATGTTCATGGACAGACAGTACATTGCTGCTATCCATAACCGTCTGCAGGACAATCAGCCGTGGAAGCTGCCCGGGATGCAGGCTACAATCAGACTCGCTTGGGCCCTGGCTCTTCGCGGGATCTCTCAGTTCTCGGAAGTCTTGGGTAACTATGACCGAATAAGCATGTGGCCAGTAACCCAAAGCAACCAATCAGTAATAAGCTTTTCTCTAAGTCAGCTTGGGGGACACAGGGACCTTGGGTATAGCTAGTACCACTAGGAGGCAGGACACAACCACAAAACAAAACTGACTCCTCCCTCGCTGGCTATACCCCCAGCAGGCGGAGCCTAAAGCCAGTTTGAGTTGTGTCCTCAGGAGGTTAGGACGTTTTTTATTTTTGCTACTCTAAAAGTCAGCTAAGCTGACACCAGGGGCAATGCAGACCCTTTACACAACGTAAAGGCTCTAATGTTATCCCCCAACGTGGGAGCCTGTCTCCGGGGTCATCTTGTGCTCTGGCACAGACCATCCAGCTCACAGAATGTCTCCCTTCCTTGCAGGAGGAGCAAGTGCTGGCCGGCAGACAAGGAGAGCATTGGATCTTTTGGGCCTGAGGTAAGTCTGTTTCCTCAGCCCCTATCCTCTCTCTCTCTCTCTATTCCTCCCAGGCATGAGGGTGACAGGCGCTCTTACACTGGATAAGGATTCCTATGCCTGGCCATGCTATATATAGTGGAAAGGTCCCTACTCCTCCCTCTCTTCTACCTTCCCTGCTAGGACTGGGCGTTTCTATCAGGGCCCTCAGGCCCTGCTTGGAGGGGTGACAGGCGCTCTCCGGCGCCATGCGGCACTTTCCTCTTTGAGTGACTTGGTGGGGGTGCGCCGATTTCAGCGGCGCTTCCTTCACTGGCGGGGAATTCGTTGCGCGATCTCGCGCATGCGCAGTACGCCCTCAGGCGCCATGCGTGTCTCCTCCTCTCCGTGCGTGCCGCCATTTTGGATCAAGTGGCGCACCCTTCGCGCGCATTTCACAGACACTGAGAGGCACGGCACAGCACACAGGGACGCAGAGATCTCCTCGCCCCTACCAAGTTTCTAACAAACTACTCCTCCTTCCCTGCATTCTCCTCTGCAGGCTAGCGTGTAGTTTTGCCCTCTGGGGGTTGGGGAGGCCTCCTTTGGCTTAGCAAATTCAGCCTTAGCCATCATCATGTCTGATGGTCTCTTTTCCAGGGCCGCACCCTCTGCCTCTGTTACCTATTTAGCCTGTGCCAAATGCTGCAAACGTCTCCCACGAGGACACAAGGATCCTCTATGTGTTAATTGTAAGTCTCTGGTTACTGATCCCCCAGTACCTACTCCACCTCAGAATCAGGTCATTCAAGGGGACTCCCCAGCTTCTAGCAGACCGGCTTCCCCAGCCAGGGAGCAATCCACTCCAGAATGGGCATCCCAATTGGCCACGGGAATCCCCAAATTGGCTCAGTCTCTGGACAAGCTGCTGGCCCGGCTAGATAATCCTAGACATAGGTCTTCTAAGCGCAGGGCCCCCTCTCCGTCTGATGACGACAGTATTTCTCCTCCCAGGCACCAGTCTCCTTTTCCACCCGACTCTGGGGACGAGGACCACTCAGACGGCGAACTATCTTGCAGTTCCGGCCATGACGAGGAGGACTCCCATAAATTCTCCTCGGAAACTATTGACTCTCTGATTTCATCTGTACTGGAAACTCTTAATCTGCAAGACACAGGGGCCACAGCTGAGTCCTCAAAGGCTCTTTTCAAACGGCACAGTAAGACATCACCTGTTTTTCCCTCCCATTCTCAGCTCGATCAAATTATTCAACAAGAATGGGACAAACCAGAGAGGCGCTTCCAAGCCAACCGTCGATTCCTCAGGCAATATCCCTTTGCGCCTGATATCACCGACAAGTGGTCCTCTCCACCATCTGTCGATGCTCCTGTCTCTAGACTTTCCAAAAACACAGCATTACCAGTCCCTGATGCCTCATCCTTCAAGGACTCTATGGACAAAAAATTAGAGAGCCTGCTACGATCCGTTTTTTCTGCCTCTGGTGCATCCCTTCGTCCAGTGATTGCCATAGCATGGGTCAGCCGGGCTATCCAATCTTGGTCCGTTAATCTGGTTAACGCTATAGCGGAAGGAGTTCCGCGCCACGAACTTTCTCAACTCGCCTCACAAATCAAGGAGGCAAATGACTATTTATGCGAAGCTTCACTTGACGCCACACAAGTCATTAGCAGGTCCTCTGCCCTCGCCATTGCAGCACGAAGATCCCTTTGGATGAAATTATGGTCTGCCGACCTCTCTTCCAAAAAGTCGCTTACATCCATCCCCTTCAAGGGTAAACTCCTCTTCGGGCCCGACCTCGACAAGATTATTAATCAGGCTACGGGAGGTAAGAGCACCCTGCTGCCACAGCCTAAGGCTCGTCCCACCTTCCGTAGAGGAAAGTTTTTTCATGCCCCCCAGAACAGAGGTTCCAGATCTTCTCCTCCAAGGACATCATTCTCGAACAGGGGTCGTTTTGGCAACAAGCAGAGACCTTCCTGGCAGAACAGGAAACACGTCTCCAAGACCACTGATAAAACTACCTCAGCATGACGCCATGCTTCCAACACCAACTCCTGTGGGGGGGAGATTAAGACTTTTCGCAGATGCATGGGTCACACTCATTCAAGACTCATGGATTCACGAGGTCGTCACCCGAGGATACCACCTGGAGTTTTCATCTCTTCCCCCTCCTCGTTTTTTCATGTCACGGTTCCCACCGGGATCGGTCAAACAATTGGCATTCCAAGACGTTATCGACAGTCTTCTGCTCGCAGAAGTTATTATTCCGGTTCCTCCTGCGGAGCGATTCAAGGGTTTCTATTCGAACCTTTTTGTTGTTCCCAAAAAGGACGGATCCGTTCGACCTATCCTAGACTTAAAAGAACTAAACAAATTCCTCCTTCCTCGGAAGTTCAAAATGGAGTCCTTACGATCCGTCATTGCAGCGATGTCTCCGGGTCAATTTCTCATGTCTCTCGACATCAAAGACGCTTATCTGCATGTGCCCATTTTCCCTCCGCATCAGAAGTACTTGAGATTTGCCTTCCAAAATCGTCATTTCCAGTTCACAAGTCTGCCGTTCGGCCTCACCTCGGCTCCTCGAGTTTTCACCAAGATTATGGCTGCGGCCACGGCAGACATTCGCAGTGCAGGGATAGATATCACTCCCTACCTCGACGACTTACTGATCAAGGCACCTTCCCTTCAGGAGGCTCAACAAGCTCTAAAGACCTCCATGACCAAACTGCAAGATCTGGGCTGGGTTCTCAACCTCACCAAATCCTCGCTAATACCCAGCCACTCCATGGTTTTCCTGGGCATGACCTTCAACACGCAGTCTCAAACGATATCTCTACCGATCGAGAAGGTGGTCTGCCTACAAAGATTGGTGACGAGTCTACTTCAGAAGCCACGACATTCTGCGAGATTCTGCATGAAGGTTCTGGGAGTTATGGTATCCACCATAGAAGCAGTACCTTTTGCCCAATTCCATCTCCGGGACCTTCAGTGGAACATTCTCTCATCCTGGAACAGGAAATCCCTGCTACAGGAGATACCCCTCTCTCAACAGACGAGGTCATCCCTCCTCTGGTGGTTACAGACCCCTCATCTCACCAAGGGGAGGTGCCTCGGCGAGCCTTGCTGGCGTATCCTGACGACCGATGCGAGCCTCTTCGGTTGGGGAGCGGTTCTCGAGGGGCGGTCGGCTCAAGGGAAGTGGAACCAGCACGAGAAACATCTGCAGATCAACCTGCTCGAGATCCGGGCAATTCGGCTCGGCCTCCTCCACTGGCAACAAGAACTCGAAGGCCAAGCGGTGAAAGTTCAATCGGACAACTCGACGGCTGTGGCTTACATCAACCACCAGGGCGGTACAAGAAGCAGAGGGGCGCTAAACGAGATAAAGCTCATCTTTCGGTGGGCCGAAGCTCGCAATGTTCACCTGTCAGCCATTTACATCCCGGGGTTGCTGAATTGGGAAGCGGACTTCCTCAGCCGTCAGTCACTCGACCCGGGCGAGTGGTCACTAAACGACGAAGTCTTCCAAGAGCTGTCGCTTCGGTGGGGCATACCGGAGGTGGATCTCATGGCAACCAGGCACAACAGGAAGGTTCCGACGTTCCTGGCTCGTTACAGGGATCCCCTGGCTCACGATGTGGACGCCATAACGGCCCCCTGGCCCTTTCGACTAGCGTATGCCTTCCCGCCTCTGCCTCTCATTCCCAGAACCATTCGAAGAGTTCGAAGAGAACGGACCACGCTTATCCTGATAGCACCAAGGTGGCCCCGTCGGGCCTGGTTCTCGGACCTCCTCACTCTCTCCGTGGCGGAACCATGGACTCTGCCTTCACTGCCGGACCTTCTCACCCAGGGACCGATACGACATCCAAACCCAGGATGCCTCAACTTAACGGCCTGGCTCTTGAGACACGAATCCTGACACGGAAGGGTTTTTCCAAGGCCGTCGCACTCACAATGTGCGCAGCTCGTAAGCCGGTTTCAGCCAGAGCCTACTATAGGGTTTGGTCCACCTACCGACAGTGGTGCTCTAAACTCAAGGTGAAGTTCCGGGAGTTTTCCATTCCTCACATCCTGGAGTTCTTGCAAGAGGGCCTCTCTCTGGGCATGTCTTTGGGGTCACTAAAATCTCAAATTTCAGCCCTGTCAGTTCTTTTCCAACGACGTCTAGCTCTACTTCCAGATGTCAAGACCTTTATGCAGGGAGTGGCCCACGTGGCTCCCCCTGTTAGAGCAACCTTTCCTGTTTGGGACCTCACGCTGGTGTTACACGCTCTTCAACTGCCTCCATTTGAACCTCTCGCCTCAGTGCCGCTTCAGTGGCTCACCTGGAAGACGGTTTTTCTCCTTGCCATTGCCTCAGCGAGACGTGTCTCCGAGCTCAGCGCTCTTTCATGTAAGGCTCCCTACCTCGTCTTCCATCCGGACAGGGCCGTTCTTCGCACCATCCCTTCGTTCCTCCCAAAGGTCGTCTCTGAGTTTCATCTTAACCAGGAAATTGTTGTGCCATCCTTCTGTCCGGCTCCGGCAAATTCTAAGGAACGAGCCTTACACACCCTCGATCCTGTCAGAGCTCTGAAGTTCTACCTGCATAGGGTTCGAGAGATCCGTAAATGCGATGCCCTGTTGGTGCTCCCTTCAGGACCTCGACAGGGCTGTCCGGCTACCAAGCAGGCCATCTCCCGCTGGATCAAACAGGCTATCCAGAGAGCTTACACGGCAAAGGGGAAGGATCCCCCAACCAGAATCACGGCTCACTCCACCAGGGGTGTGAGTACTTCCTGGGCGTTCCGTAACCAAGTTTCGGCCGAGCAGCTATGCAAGGCGGCTACATGGACTTCTGTCCATTCTTTTTCCAAATTTTACCACTTTGATACCTTTGCGGCATCTGACACTCGATTCGGCAGAAGGGTGCTGCAAGCTGCGGTGGTTTCTACTTAGGCCTCTTTTCCCGCCCGGTTTTCTGGGGACAGCTTTGGTATGTCCCAAGGTCCCTGTGTCCCCCAAGCTGACTTAGAGAAAAGGAGATTTTGTTTACTTACCGTTAAATCTTTTTCTCTTCAGTCACTTGGGGGACACAGGGCTTCCCTCCCTGGATAGAGGCCTTCACTCCTTCAGATATGTTTTGGTTAAATTGAGTTTGGAATGTTTTTTTCCATATCTAGTTTTATTCCTGTTGACTTTGGTACAAACTGGCTTTAGGCTCCGCCTGCTGGGGGTATAGCCAGCGAGGGAGGAGTCAGTTTTGTTTTGTGGTTGTGTCCTGCCTCCTAGTGGTACTAGCTATACCCAAGGTCCCTGTGTCCCCCAAGTGACTGAAGAGAAAAAGATTTAACGGTAAGTAAACAAAATCTCCTTTTTTTCAGCCCATTTGTAAGTAAAGGTGGCCATACACGGGCCGATAAAAGCTACCAACAGACCAAGTCAGCAGCTTATTGGCCGTGTATGGGGCCCCCCCCGACGGGATTCCTCGACTTTCAGCCAGATCTCGATCGGATGGGACAAAAAATCCTGTTGGATCGCGGCCGCATCTGTTAGTTGATGCGGTCCCCGCGATCCGACCCCCAAACGTTAGAATCTGATCGTAGGGCCCACGATCGGATCAGCCCGATATTGCCCACCTCAAGGTGGGCATATCGGAGAGAGATCCGCTCGTTTAGCGCTATCGCCAAACGAGCGGATCTCTCCGTGTATGGCCACCTTAAAACATCGGATGGGACAAAAAATCCCGTTGGATCGCGGCCGCATCTGTTAGTTGATGCGGTCCCGCGATCCGACCCCCAAATGTTAGAATCTGATCGTAGGGCCCACGATCGGATCAGCCCGATATTGCCCACCTCAAGGTGGGCATATCGGAGAGAGATCCGCTCGTTTAGCGATATCGCCAAAGGAGCGGATCTCTCCGTGTATGGCCACCTTAAAACAACTGGTTGGTTGAGAATCATGTGCAAATCACTTTTTCTGCATCTTTTTGACATCTATAGTGTAAATAGCATGCAATATGGGGTAGCTACATGCACCAGTAGCCCTTTTTTTAAATTTTTTTTTTTTTACTCCCTTTTCCTGCCAGAGTTTTCAGAAACAGATGAGCCAATGGTCGAGATGGCTCTCAGCGGCAACGTCTTTCTCTTCCTCACGGAGGCAGTGGTGGGATCTGAAAGCTTCTGCACAGACGAATTCTTTATGGGCCGGATTCACAAACTCGTCACCGATTTCCTGACTCTTATGCCCATGAAAGTAGGTCAGATTTGGGACTGTTATGTTGAGATCCGGCTTTCCCCAACAATGCCCCTTTGTTTTGCCTTTTTTTTTTTTATATGATCTTTAAAGGGGAACAATCGCGAAAATGACAATTTTATGTAAGCTTCCTCATACTGAACTAAGAAGGGGGGGGGTCCTTTTTCCTAGCAGATTTATTAGAGCTCAGTCAAATAACTGATTCCAGTACAAACACAATCTAACAATATCAGTGCCTTTTGCACAAATTCTGCATGTAGAGAGACATGGGCGCAAATTCACTAAGCGCCGAACGCTAGCGTTAATTCGCTAGCGTTTGGCATTTTTCGCTACTGCGCAAATTCACTAACGAACGCAGGCGTATTTTCGCTAGTGTTACTTCGCACCCTTACACCAGGCGAATTTTCGCTAGCGACGTAACTACGCAAATTCACTAACTTGCGCAGTGTACTGAACGCTACCTTTTACGCTAGACTTCCTTCACCACCTTAGACCTGGCGAAGTGCAATAGAGTAGATAGGGATTGTTTAAAAAAAAAGTCAAAATTTTTTCTAAGTTTCAAAAAACGCTGGCGTGTTTTCTACATGATGGGTGATAGGCTGAAAAAGATCGAAAATATTTTTGGGGCTCCCCTCCTTCCCCCCTACATTTCCTGACTCATGGCAACTTACCTAGACAGTGGGCACATGTGTAGGGCAAAATAAAATTTTTATTTGCTGATTTGAAGGTGTTCTAGGCATTTGTAGTGCTGATACGTGTTCCTCCATTGAAATTTGAATTTCGCGCCGTATGCAAATGATCCATCGCTAGCAAAACTTTGCTTCGCTTGGCGAATTAACGCTAGCGCAACTTCGAAAACTTAAGCTACCCCTGTGCGCAACTTCGGCTTTTAGTGAATTTGCGGAGCGCTGGCGAAAATACGCCTGGCGAAGCGCGGCGAAGTTGCGCCTGGCGCAACTTTGCATCTTAGTGAATTTGCCCCATGGTGTCTGGTGAGTTTAATAGAGTGAGCTCTAATACATCTTCTAGGCAAAAGGAGCCCCCCTATAAGATATATTGGGTCATCTGACAACCTACTCCTGAATGAAGACAGAACGAAGAGAAACAGATGCTGAGAGAGGGATAGTGAAGATAAACTTAATTATTTCAGAAACAGTACAGAATATTTAATTGGTTGTATATAGAAAGTTTCAGTATGCTGACGCTAATATTAAATTTTCATTTTCGCGATAGTTCCCCTTTAATGATTGAGGAAAAAAGCCAGGTAATCCATAAATAATCCAGGTAAATGAGAACTTTTATCAGATAGGCGGAGGAGGCAGGTGTAGTTTAGATAACACAGCATCACCACCCACTGGAAGGGAGAAAAAGGAAAGATTCCTTATAAGTGGTCACTGCAGGGTACAATTGGGAGCCAGGTGAAGAGGCAGCAAAGACACCCTAATGTCTAGATTCGGGTATGAAAATGGGGGATCACTGCAGTCTGCTCAGTACAGGTATGAAGTTTTTTTAGTAGGCGTTCTAAAACAACTGAGGGGGTTAAACAAGATGGGGAGTAGTAGGTTGTTTTTTTTTTTGTTTTTTTTTAAAGGATAAGTAAACCTTAAAAATAAGTGAATGTAAAATTGTTGAGGGGCTATTCTAAGCACTTTTGCAATGTACATTCATTATTTATTCTTTTTAAATTAAATTCCGACCAGTCTGACCACCAAGTAGTCAAGGAAGATAATTAGAAACATTTCTCACATCTTTCCTAAGCAGAAGAACATCAGAGCAGCCTCTTCCTTTCTCCTGACAACTTCCTTTCTCCTGACAACTTCCTTAACTTCCAGCGCCACCTGCTGGTCATTTTCCCCACAAGTCTGACCAGCAAGTATGCTGGTCAGACTTGTGGGGAAAATAACCAGCAGGTGGTGCTGTTGTAACACAATTCATTCATATAAACAGTACATGTATCCCTTAATATCTTGGAATTTAAAAAGAATAAATAATGTATGTACATTGCAATTTCATTTATTTTAAAGGCTTACCGTATATACTCGAGTATAAGCCGAGGTACCTAATTTTACCTCCAAAAACTGGGTAAGCTTATTGACTCGAGTATAAGCCGAGGGTGAGAAATGCAGCAGCTTCTGGTAAGTTTCAATCAAAAAATTGAGGGTTTCTGCTCCCATTGGAGGTGCTGGCGTCTCGTTTTTGGAAGCCGGCGACCATTCTTGGACGCCGGCGAATATTCTTGGAGACTATTCTCGGATGCTGGCGATTATTCTTGGATGCCGGCGACTATTCTTAGGCGCGGCGACTATTCTTAGACGCCGGCGACTGTTCTTAGACGCCGGCGACCATTTTTGCGTTTGACCCGAGTTTAAGCCGAGGTAGAGGTTTTCAGCATATTTTGGGGGCTGAAAAACTCGGCTTATACTCGAGTATATACGGTACTTATCCTTTTAAAAGTGAGTTTTGTTGATTTTTGTATATGGAGTTAAAGTAGCATTGTTGGGTTTTAGCTTATCTACATCTTTAGGTTCACAGTTCTATAGAGTTTTCATTGCACCAGGCCCCCAAACCCTATAGAGCGTATCAGTTGCCTGTCTGATCTTATAGATGAGTTTGATCAGCGGGGGGGGGGGGGGATGTTGTATTTGGGAGGGTTTGGCCTATCCAGTGCATAATTATGGTTTTCTTTGTGTAAAACATGAGCGCTGAGACAAATTCTAGTTGGGTTGGTAGGAATTGGATCCTCCATTACCCCTAGCAGGCAAACCTCTGGGCTTATTACTTGTGGTGTCCCGCAAATCAACAGCTATAACACCCATTAGGTCTCTCCAAAACGTTTGCAATGGAGGACAGTTTGCTCCTGGTGATCTGCAGCGGGGGGACTTAACTCTTTTTAACCCTGTGTCTGTCATGGACTAAACAACGAAGTGCCTAATCGCAATATGTTTGTCCTGCCAGGTAAAGCAACTTAGAAATCGTGCAGAAGAGGATGCGCGACTGATCCATATGAGCATGCAGATGGGGAACGAGCCTCCCACGTCTCTACGTAGAGATCTGGAACATCTGCTGTTACTGGTATGATTTTGATTTAAAGGAGAACTAAAGCCTAACTAAAGAAGTAGCTAGACATGTTGTACATGATGTTTTGGGCAACCACAGCCCTTTAGCAGTAAAGATCTGTGTCTCCAAAGATGCCCCAGTAGCTCCCCATCTTCTTTTCTGCTGATTCACTGCACATGCTCTGTGCTGCTGTCACTTACTGAGCTTAGGGACCCACTCACAATATACAGTACACATAGAATAGAAATGTCACAATATAAGGCTGATTAGTAATTAATACACATAATTACTACATGGCAGCACAGAAACCAGTGCAATTAGCATCAGAATTTAATAATCAGCAAACCTGTAGCATCAGCTTATATTACAGCCAGGAAAGCTCATTTTCTGCTGGATAATTAGTGACAAGCCCTAAGCTTAGCTTCTCAACAGCCAATCAGAGCCCACTGAGCATGTGAGTGTCACAGACACTTTCCAAGATGGTGACCCCCTGTGACAAGTTTGAAGTCCTGGATCATTGCTGCTATTGAGAAGATGAAACTTTAGGCGGGTGCAATAAGTTCAGTATATGAAATATGGCATTATAAGCCATATTAATTTTTATGGTTTAGTTCTCCTTTCAGTGTTGCATTGTGAACACCAATCACATAGGTTTCCATAACCAAACTCGGAGAGTTACGTATGGATGAAGCAGTATGCTCAGAAAGGAAAGTATTAGACAGAAGGCAGTTGCTGTGCCAAACTAAATGCCCTCTCTTCACAGCTTGGTCTTATACCATTTCTTTGAACCTGGCAGATTGGGGAACTGTACCAGAAAGACCCATTCCACCTGGAACTGGCATTGGAATACTGGTGTCCCGCAGAACCTCTCCAGTCGACCTCCTTGATGGGATCCTTCCTTGGTGTGTCCCACCAGAGACCACCTCAGCGTCAGGTATGAACTTTATAATGGCAGGATGGCCTTGTGGATTATACTGACTTCATATAAACAAACCCATTTGTGCTGTTAATGTTGCAGGTCCTGTTGTCCAAGTTTGTGAGACAGATGAGTGACCTATTGCCCGCCACGCTCTACCTACCTTATCTTAAGATGCTCAGGGGCCTTGCAAGTGGCCCTCAGTGTGCCCATTACTGTTTTAGTCTCCTCAAAGCCAACGGGGGCAGCAGTGGTAAGAATTTGATTAAAGGGGTGGCTCACCTTTAAGATAACTTTTAGTATGCAAATCTAAGCAACTTTTTAATTGGTTTTCATTATTTGTTATAGTTTTTTAATGATTTGCCATTTTCTTTTGACTTCCCAGTTTTCAAAAAGGGGTCACTGACCCCTAAAAAAACAAATGCTTTGTAAGGCTACCAATGTATTTTTATTGCTACTTATTATTTATTATTTATTACTTCTCTTTCTATGCAGATCTCTCCTATTCACAGTGGCGGAACTACCAGGGGTGCAGGGGGTGCTAGCGGTCCAGGGCCCTGCACCCCCTCAGGACCCCCGGCAGCTCGCGTGCCACTGAAATGCGAGCCGGGGCGGGGGGCCCGGCTGCGCGTCCTGCACCAGTGCCTGCCCCCCTCTAGTTACGTTACTGCCTATTCATATTCCAGTCTGTTATTTAAATCAATGCGTGGGAAATAAATCAATGCTAAATAAATCAAAAACCACAAATAAAAAATAAAAACCAATTGCAAATTGTCTCAGAATATCACTCTTTACATCATACTTAAAGTTAACTCAAAGGTGAACAACCCCTTTAAGAAAAAGCTATATCTGTGTTGATTTTTATGACTTGACTTGATCTATATTTTTTATTTTTTATGGGGAAAAGTGACCTCACCAATGAGGAAGAGCTTGGTAGTGATAACGAACTTCCTCATGTTGGGGCAGCACCTTCCCCAAGCCTTGAACTTTATTACCCCATTATGTTTATCTTCAGTTTCCTTCTTATATGTGACGTAGGGACTGAAGCGTCTAAGGCACCATCCTTATTTTTTTTTTTTTTATTAAAGGGCAAGTCAACCTCAAAATAAAAATTTGCCAAATAAAAGAAAACAATATTTCATGCAACTTTCCAATATTATTATTAATTAGGCAAATTTGCTCCAGGGCAGTAACCCATAGTAACAACCAGTGATTAACTTTTTTTTTCAGCCAGCTGCAGATTGAACACTGAAAGCAACCGTCTGCCATGGGTTTCTGCCCAGATGCAAATTTGCCCGATGTTTATAAATGACCTGCAGTATGTGTGTGGCCTTAGTACAGTGCACTGCTAATGTTGCACCCGTCCTTGCTCAACTGGATACACTCACTTCAAGTGATTTTCATGCACTAGCCCCCTTGGGTGCTTCTCAGCCAAGGTAACTAACTAACTAAAGCATCGGGGTAATACCTTTAATTGGAAAGGGCTGCTGAACACACACTAATTCATACAGCAGCTTTCTCTTTCATGTGCTGAATCTGCACACATAACATCATGTTTTGAATTAGTTGCCTTTTTAAAGGGGTTGTTCACCTTTAAATTAACTGTTAGTATGATGTAGACAGGGATCTTATGAGAATATTTGCAATTGGTTTTAATTTTTTATTATTTGTGGTTTTTAAGTTAATAAGCTTTTTATTCAGCAGCTGCAATTTCAGCAATCTGGTTGCTAGCGCCCAAATTACCCTAGCAACCATGCAGTGATTCAAATAATAGGAATAGGAGAGACCTGAATAGAAAGATAAGTAATATAAAGTAGCAATGACAATGAATTTGAAGCCTTACAGAGCATTTGTTTTTAGATGGGGTCAGCGACACCCATCTGAAAGCTGGAAAGAGTCAGAAGAAAAAGGCAAATATTTAAAAAAAAACTCTAAAAAATAAATAATGAAGACCAATTGAAAAGTTGCTTTAGAATATATTCTATAACATACTAAAATGTAACTTAAAGGTGAACCACCCCTTTAAAGGGGTTGTTCAGCTTCCAGCACTTTTTTCAGTTCAGTTGGTTTCAGGCAGTTCACCCGAAATACTTTTTCCAGTTACTTTCTATTTTCTAATTTTGAAGTGTAAAGTGTCATTTTTCATCATCTAAAGCAGCTCTGGGAGGGGGGGGGTCGCCGACTCTGTTCTAAATTGATACATTTAGTTGATACATTTCTTATCTTTGTCCCTGCTAAGCAAAATCCCTGTTTTTCATTAAAGGTGATTATCGTTGATACAATAGTTGCTTATACTCCAGAGATGCTGCTGAGAAATGGATCATCTAAATGTTGCAAAACTGTAACAGTTTAGGGCAGAGACAAACGCTCAGATTCGGGGAGATTTAGTCGCCCAACGATAAGCCTCCTGCTGGCTAGAATTTTAGAAGTTTCCTCATGAGGCAACTTTGGGCGACTTCGGAAAATAAGGCACACCAATAGCCATCCCGCCGGCGATTTACATTCTAGTCGGTGGGAGGAGATTAGTCGCCTCAAAGAAGAGGAGATTTGTCTCTGGGCGACTAAATCTCCCTGAATCTGAGCGTGTGTCTCTGCCCTTAGAGTCTGTACCTGAATTACTGAGCTGCCAGATTCCAGAGACAGGGATATTAAAATTTAAAAAAAGTAATTTTTTTAATTGAAAAAGGTCTTTATTTCTGGTGAACGATCTGAAACCAACTGAACCGAAAAAGTGTTAGAAGGTGAACTTCCCCTTTAAATATAATTTGGAAATGCTAAGTCAACTAGCCTGCAAGATATTCTTTTGTGACAAATGTAAAGATCCTGTTTTCATGATTTCAGCAGAGAACTTGCAAGCTGGAGGGGGCAGCCCAGTATCCTGGGACCACTTCTTCCACTCTCTGATGCTGTACCACGAGCACTTGCGGAGGGATCTGCCGAACACCGACAGTATCCACCATCGTCACCCTCCTCTCCGTGGCATCACCCAGCGAGAGCTCGATGGCCTCATTGCCTGCTTGCAGCTCACCTGCACCATCATCGACTGGGTAAATAACCCCTTTGCTGCAAATACTGCTTAAAGGGATACTGCCATGGGGAAAAGTGTTCCTTGCTCTACTGCAAGTTGGAGTGATATCACCCCTCTCTTTCCTCCCTAGCAGAACAACGGGAAGGTAACCAGATAGCAGCTCCCTAACACGAGATAACAGCTGCCTGGTAGATCTAAGAACAGCTTTCAATAGTGAAATCCAGGTCCCACTGAGACACATTCAGTTACATTGAGTAGGAGAAACAACAGCCTGCCAGAAAGCAGTTCCATCGAGCGGATCTTATAGTGTATGGCCACCTTTACACAAGATAACAGCTGCCTGGTAGATATAAGAATAACATTCAATAGTAAAATCCAGGTCCCACATTCAGGTACATTGAGTAGGAGAAACAACAGCCTACCAGAAAGCAGTTCCATTCTAAAGTGCTGGCTCTTTCTGAAAGCACATGACCAGGCAAAATGACCGGAGATGCGCCTACACGCCAATATTACAACTAAAAAATACACTTGCTGGTTCAGGAATGACATTTTTTATTGTAGAGCCGAGTTATTTGCATAAAAATCATGTCAGAATCCCTTTAACTCATGTGCAACTCTGTTGATTGGTGGTGCCTTAAACATTTGGGTTTTTGGTTACTCTTTTCATGAAATTCAGTTCGAGCTTCTATTTATTTTGTATGGTGTGGGTTTTCATCGTGACTTGTTTGCTGTCAGAATGAAAGTGCCCGTCTGGCTCTATGTGAACATGCCCAGTGGATGCCGGTGGTGGTTATTCTTGGCCTCCTGCAGTGCAGCATCCCACCTCTCCTTAAGGCTGAGCTCCTGAAGACACTGACTGCCTTTGGTAAATCCCCAGAGATTGCAGCTTCCCTCTGGCAATCCCTTGAATATACACAGGTATGCATGCAACAGCTCATCACACTCTCAATTTGTTTCTGCCGTCTATGAAATTATCAAGGCCTTGACAGAATACATTAAGAATTCTGCAAATGTACCGATTTTGTGCTTTTTTCTTTTTAACAGATTTTGCAGACTGTAAGAGCCCCAGTACTACGGCAAGGAGCAGGAATTGAGGTCATTCTGCGCGGTGATATTGTAACCTTTCCATTCCAGCACTGTTCTCTCAAAATATTATACAATAGAACCCCCATTTTACGTTTTTCAGGGGACCAGGAAAAAATTATGTAAAATCAAATTTTAGTTGTCTGTGCTATTTGTAGGGATGCACCAAATCCAGTATTTGGGATGCGGCCGAATCCTTAGTGAAAGATTCGGCTGAATACCAAATCTGAATCCTAATTTGCATATGCAAATTAGGGGCAGGAAAACAAAAAGTGGAAAAAATTCTTATTTTCTTGACAAAAACAAGTGATTTCCCTACCCACCCCTAATTTACATATGCAAATTAGGATTTGGTTCGGCCAGACACAAGGGCGCAAATTCACTAAGCGCCGAACGCTAGCGTTAATTCGCTAGCGTTTGGCATTTTTCGTTACTGCGCAAATTCACTAACGAACGCTGGCGTAGTTTCGCTAGTGTTACTTCGCACCCTTACGCCAGGCGAATTTTCTCTAGCGACGTAACTACGCAAATTCACTAACTTGCGCAGTGTACTGAACGCTACCTTTTACGCTAGAATTCCTTCGCCACCTCAGACCTGGCGAAGCGCAATAGAGTAGATAGAGATTGTTTCCAAAAAAAGTCAAATTTTTTTCTAAGTCCCAAAAAACGCTGGCGTGTTTTCTACATGATGGGTGATAGGCTGAAAAAGATCGAAAATATTTTTGGGGCTCCCCTCCTTCCCCCCTACATTTCCTGACTCATGGCAACTTACCTAGACAGTGGGCACATGTGTAGGGCAAAATAACATTTTTATTTGCTGATTTGAAGGTTTTCTAGGCATTTGAAGTGGTGATACGTGTTCCTCCATTGAAATTTGAATTTCGCACCGTATGCAAATGAACCATCGCTAGCGAAACTTCGATTCGCTTGGCGAATTAACGCTAGCCCAACTTCGAAAACTTACGCTACTACTGTGCGCAACTTCGGATTTTAGTGAATTTGCGGAGCGCTGGCGAAAATATGCCTGGCGAAGTGCGGCGAAGTGCGGCGAAGTTGCACCTGGCGCAACTTCGCATCTTAGTGAATTTGCCCCAAGGATTCTTGGATTCGGTGTGTCCCTAGCTAGAAAATTAGCATTTTAAAAAATAAGGGCCGTCCCCTGTGTTTGTAGGATTCACAGTAGAGATGTGCGAGCCAACCCAATACCTGCGGGACCCGCGGGTCGGGCGGGTTCGGGTCGACCTCGCACTGCTCCTCACGGGTGTGGGTTGAGCTCTTCTCCTGCTCTCCCCGCCCGCCACCTTCAAATGCCGGCATCCGACTTCCGGGTTCCGGTTTTATAGTCTTGCGTCTGCTCGCCCGCCCCTTTTGTGACGTCATGGGCGGGACGGCGCAGGTCTATAAAAGGACACCAGAAGCGCGGGTGCATGCGGCAGCAGGGCGGGTTAGGGTAGGGTGCAGGTCAGGGAAACCCTGACCCACACATCACTAATTCACAGTGCACACAAACAAACCACATGTTAGGTCACATGAGCCAATTAACAGACAAAGTTCTGTCTTTTGCTGTGATTGGTGCAGGACTGTATAAGGCAGGGCCCTAAAACTTTTTTTTACCCGTGAGCCACTATCAAAACTAAAAAGAGTGGGGGAGCAACACAGGCATGCAAAAAAAGTTCCTCGGGTGCCAAATAAGGGCTGTGATTGGCTATTTGGGAGCCACTATGTGGACTGCAGCCTACAGGAGACTATTTGACAGTAAACCTGGTTTTTATGCACCAAAACTTGCCTCCAATCCTGGAATTCAAAAATAAGCACCTGCTTTGATTCCACTGAGAGCAACATCCAAGGGGTTGGGGAGCAATATGTTACTCACGAGCTACTGGTTGGGGATCACTGGCAGAACCATGGCAAAATATACATCTGCTTAGTATTTAAAACCCTTTTTATTTCACAAATAATAACATTCATAGAGGGAACATCAGGACAATAGTTTGATGTAAAATCCGGGAAAACATTAATAAAAATCAGGGAAATGCACCTATTGAAATGCATTATAAATTGGTGAGACCACAAATAAAAAATGTACCGTATATACTCGTGTATAAGCCGACCCGTGTATAAGCCGAGGTACCTAATTTACCTAAGAAAACTGGAAAAATGTATTGACTCGTGTATAAGCCTAGGGGCCCCATGTCAGCTTTCAAAATGTGAATGTGACCCGGCCGCAACAATTGGGGGACACTGGGCAGGTACCTGTTACTGTCTGTGACTGACTGTGTCGCCGCCCGGATTTCATGTTTGCTTCCCTCTGCCACCCCTATTTCATGTTTGCTTCCCTCTGCCACTTCCCCCCCCTGCCCTCCCCTCCCCATCTGTCGCTCTCCCCACCCCGGCCCTCACGTCTGCTGCTCTTCCCTCTGTCACATACCTCCTTCCGCGGCCCCAGCAGGACTGCCTGTGACTGACTGTGTCGCCGCCCGGAGCAGGTCCAGGAGCTCCGGGCGGCGCGTCCTTCCGCTCCTGGACCTGCTCCGGGCGGCGACACAGTCAGCCACAGGCAGTCCTGCTGGGGCCGCGGAAGGAGGTATGACCCGCGTATAAGCCGAGTTTGAGTTTTTCAGCACATTTTGGGTGCTGAAAAACTCGGCTTATACGCGAGTATATACGGTAAAATGCGGGAAAACTTAAAATCAGGGTACTGAAAAGGGATGCACCGAATCCACTATTTTGGATTCGGCCGAACCCCCGAATCCTTTGTGTAAAATTCGGCCGAATACGGAACCAAATCCTAATTTGCATATGCAAATTAGGGGTGGGAAGAGGAAAACATTTTTTATTTCCTTGTTTTGTGACAAAGTCAAGCAATTTCTCTCCCGGCCCCTTAATTGAATATGCAAATTAGGATTTGGGTTCGGCCGAATCCTGCTTAAAAAGGCCGAATCCTGAACCAAATCCTGGATTTAGTGCACAAAATATCTGTTTTATATATATATATATATATATATATATATATAGTAGGCACGTTTAAATTATTTTCTGCACAGAATATATCTATGTAATAATTCCAAATATGCCTTTGACTTCAACCAGGTGGAACTGAATGAGATTGAGTCTCGGTGTGAAGAGTACCCCCTGACCAGAGCATTCTGCCAGCTCATTAGTACTCTAGTGGAAAGCTCCTTCCCCACCAATCTGGGAGCAGGTTTGAGAGCACCCGGCTTTGAGCCGTACCTCCAGTTTCTCCGGGACACCGTGTTCCTTAGGTTCCGAACTAGAGCCTACAGGAGAGCAGCAGAAAAGGTAAAATCTGGCATTCTGGGATGTGAGCAGCCTTTCCTGATTGGCTGGATCTGTATATGTCTGCAGCTATGTGGGACTCTGATCACTGACTTTTAAAGGATAAGTAAACTTAAAAAATAAGTGAATGTAAACTTGATGAGGGGGTTGTTCTAAGCACTTTTGTAATTTACATTCATTATTTATTATTTTTACATTCCAAGATATTAAGGGATACATGTGCTGTTAATATGAATGAATTTTGTTACAACAGCGCCGCCTACTGGTCAAGGAAGTTGTCGGGAGAAAGAAAGAGGCTGCTCTGATGTTCTTCTGCTTAGGAATAATCTTTCCTAAGCAGAAGAACATCAGAGCAGCCTCTTTCTTTCTCCTGACAACTTCCTTGACCAGTAGGCGGCGCTGTTGTAACAAAATTCATTCATATTAAAGGGATACTGTCATGGGAAAAAACATTTTTTTTCAAAGTAAATCAGTTAATAGTGCTGCTCCAGCAGAATTCTGCACTGAAATCCATTTCTCAAAAGAGCAAACAGATTTTTTTATATCCAATTTTTAAATCTGACATGGGGCTAGACATATTGTCAATTTCCCAGCTGCCCCATGTCATGTGACTTGTGCCTGCACTTTAGGAGAGAAATGCTTTCTGGTAGGCTGCTGTTTTTCCTTCTCAATGTAACTGAATGTGTCTCAGTGGGACATGGGTTTTTACTATTGAGTGTTGTTCTTAGATCTACCAGGCAGCTGTTATCTTGTGTTAGGGAGCTGCTATCTGGTTACCTTCCCATTGTTCTATTGTTTGGCTGCTGGGGGGGGAAGGGAGGGGGTGATATCACTCCAACTTGCAGTACAGCAGTAAAGAGTGATTGAAGTTTATTAGAGCACAAGTCACATGACTTGGGGCAGCTGGGAAATTGACAAAATGTCTAGCCCCATGTCAGATTTCAAAATTGAATATAAAAAAATCTGTTTGCTCTTTTGAGAAATGGATTTCAGTGCAGAATTCTGCTGGAGCAGCACTATTAACTGATTCATTTTGAAAAAAATGTTTTTTCCCATGACAGTATCCCTTTAACAGCGCATGTATCCCTTAATATCTTGGAATTTAAAAAGAATAAATAATGAATGTAAATTACAAAAGCGCGTAGAACAGCCCCCCCCTCATCAATTTTACATTCACTTATTTTTAAGGTTTAATTATCTTTTAAATAAAACTGTAAATGACTATACACCTGCTGTATTATTGAAAACGTGTTTGTTAATGCGTTGGTGTTTTCCTGTGCAGTGGGAAGTAGCAGAGGCTGCGTTGGAAGTCTTCTACAAGCTTTTGAAGGACTATGAACCTCAGCCTGAAGACTTTGTGGACCAGTATGTAGAACTGCAAGGTATATTTTGCCTCATCAGCCAGATTTTCTAATTCACAATTAAAAGTCAATTGATGAGATGAGCATTGTTTTACCATTCGTGTTATGTCTTAGGAGAAGAAAGTGTCACTTTCAAGCCTCCAGGGTTCAGTCTCATGCATCATCTGCTCAATGAGTCTCCAATGCTGGAGCTCTGCCTCAGCCTCCTGGAAGAGGGGGTCACCCAGCTGGACACATATGCCCCTTTTCCAGGTAATCGTCCATACTTTTTATTAAAGCAAAAATTGGAAGTCTGAACTTTGAAATAGAGTCTGGCGATGGTTTGGATAAACTTCCTTCTGGCAGATTAGTTATGTGTGTGTGTATATTCTTTCTTTCCCAGGCAAGAAACACCTAGAGAAGGCAGTGGCTTATTGTTTCATGCTCCTGAATCTGACTCTACAGAAAGAGAATCGCTTCATGGATTTGTTAAGGGAAAGTCACCTGTCGATGATTGTGACCCCTCTGGAGCAGCTCTTGCAGGGAATTAACCCACGATCCAAGAAAGCTGATAATGTAGTGAATATTGCTCGGTGAGTGGGGCTTAAACAGGCTGAATTGTAATAGTGTGGAATACTAGATGTGGAACAACTGATTGGTTATTTAATGCTTTCTTTATTTACAGATGTTAGTGTAATTAGAAGCCACTTACTGCGTAGCCCCATCTCATTCTCTTCTGACTTCTCCATCCTGTCTCATTACTTACTGGTCTCTCCCATCTTTTTTTAGGAGTTGTTTACATGCAAGCATACATGCCTTCATAGCCTTACTGTGTGCATCTTTGTATCCTTCAGATATCTCTACCACGGAAACAGCAATGCCGAACTTGCCTTTGAAAGTGCAAAGATCTTGTGCAGCATCTCCTGTAACTCTAAGATCCAAGAAAAAATTGTGGGAGACTTTACCCAAGATAAGGTAGATCTGTTTTTACTATCAGTAGATGCGGTGTAACCTCAAAAGCTTTGACGGGGATGTCAGTCAGCACCCTCCATCTTTTTAAAAAGTAATTTGAGTCTTGGACAGGCTACAGTTTGAGTCCATATTAAAAAGAGGGCAGAGAGTGGCTTTAGCACTACTTGGGACTTAAAGGGGAAGGAAACCTAGTTGGCGCAAACCTCCCACCCCCCCCTCCCGTTTGTTGCCCACCCTCCCTCCTCCCCCCTGGCCTACCCGTTCCGCTGGGCAAATGCCCCTAACTTGTTACTTACCCTTTTGCGCAGGTCCAGTCCAGGGAGTTCACCGACGACACCTTCTTCCACGCGATCTTCTTCCTGCTGTGAACGGTGTTTTGGCGCATGCGCAGTAGGATCATTTCGCCGGTACGGATCTACTGCGCATGCGCCAAAAGTCACGCGCATGCGCAGTAGATCGTACCGGCGAAATGATCCTACTGCGCATGCGCCGTTCAAAGCAGGAAGAAGATATGCGCATGCGCAGTAGGATCATTTCACCAGTACGGATCTACTGCGCATGCGCCAAAAGTCATGCGCAGTAGATCGTACCGGCGAAATGATCCTACTGCGCATGCTCTGTTCAAAGCAGGAAGAAGATCGCGTGGAAGAAGATGTCGTCGGTGAACTCCCTGGACTGGACCTGCGCAGAAGAGTAGGTAACAAGTTAGGGGCATTTGCCCAGCGGGACGGGTAGGCCAGGGGGGAGGAGGGAGGGTGGGCAACAAACGGGTGGGGGGGTGGGGGGTTTGCGCCGACTAGGTTTCCTTCCCCTTTAAGGTGGCCATAGACTCAAAGATCGCCAAACGAGCGGATCTTTCCCCGATATGCCACTAAACGGCATGGCTATATCGGGGGTAATTCGAACGATCGAATTACGATGCGCCAAGGGGCTCCAACGGGTCGGTCAGTTAAAAATCCAACCTTCCCGATCAATATCGTGGCCAGATATCGATCGGGAAGACCTGTCGGAAGCCCCCATACACGGGCAGATAAGCTGTCAAATCGGTCCAAACGACCGATATCGGCAGCTTTATCTGCCCGTGTATGGCCACCTTAAGGATTGGATGAGAATACTGGAGGAGGTAGGACTTGAAAGACCTGGGAAGAGATACTGGTGGGACAAACAGGAAGTAACTGGGAGAAATAAAGGTGTTAAAGGCATTTGGTAAGTTTAGTGTAGACGGGTAGTATGAAAGGACAAGATGGGAAGTAAGGCAGTGTAGAAGGTTTAATAGAGAAGAAATGTTTGGTTACAAAGACCATGACAACGAGTTGGAGAGGAGTGTAGACTGGCTATCTGTTTGGCCTGTTGCAAGATGCCATAGACAGCAAGGCTGGCTGCAATATTTTGTACCTAATACACAGTCTCCTTTGTCACTTCAGAATGTGAGTCAGCAGCTGATGGTTGGTTTTGTTTCGTGCTTGGACAGCGAGGAAGCAGAGGAGTTAATGGATTCAGAGAAAGGTTAGTATATTCCCCATTACCCCAGTACGTGGATACCAACACATTAACCAATGCAATCCGTCTGGAAGTGATTGATTACCGTATATACTCGAGTATAAGCCGCCCCGAGTATAAGCCGAGGTACCTAAATTTACCTCCAAAAACTGGGAAAGCTTATTGACTCGAGTATAAGCCGAGGGTGAGAAATGCAGCAGCTTCTGGTAAGTTTCAATCAAAAAATTGAGGGTTTCTGCTCCCATTGGAGGTGCCGGCGTCTCGGTTTTTGGATGCCGGCGACCATTCTTGGAAGCCGGAGTATATTCTTGGAGACTATTCTTGGACGCCTGCGACTATTCTTGGATGCCTGCGACTATTCTTGGATGCCGGCGACTATTCTTGGATGCCGGCGACTATTCTTGGATGCCGGCGATTATTCTTGGATGCCGGCGACTATTCTTGGATGCCGGCGACTATTCTTAGGCGCCGGCGACTATTCTTAGACACTGGCGACTATTCTTAGACACCGGTGACCGTTTTTGCGCTTGACCCGAGTATAAGCCGAGGTAGCATTTTTCAGCATATTTTGGGGGCTGAAAAACTCGGCTTATACTCGAGTATATACGGTCTTTGAGGGGTAAAAGAGGGAGTTTATAGCTACAAATGCATGTTGAGAAAGTAAGAAAGGACCAGATGACTAAAGGCGGCCATAGACGCACCGATAATGTCGTAAGAAACAAATTTTCATACGATATTCAGTGCGGTGGGTGCGTTTGAAGGCACCCGAATGTTGGCCATTGTTAGTTTTGAATTATCAGATACAGAATTGTTTCTGTCTATATCTGACAATTCAGCTCTACACGTGTGTGCTGAAACTGATTTTTTGAAAAGAATTTTTTCTAGGAAAGATCAAAATTTTAACGTCTATGGCCACCTTAAGGCTTGAGAAACACTGACCAATTTGTTTTGGTTCTAAACTATGTCGCTGATCTGTCCGGCACCCATGGGCCCCACTAGATCTGTTCATAGATATAATTTGTAAGTAGCTCAGCCCAGTGAGGCTTGTGCAAAGATCTCATGTGATTACATTTTATTATTGTAGAAGTAAAGCAGCGTTGTTGCTCTCATATTTTCCTTGTGGCTTGCAGCCAAGTAGCCAAGTAAAACAACCATGCAAATTTGACAGTGACATCCCATGAGCAAAGAAATAGGTCATAGCCCATGGTGGCTAGCTGGGCCTGTAGCTTGGGGCATCACAGGACAGACATAAGGATATAGTGAAATTCTATTAGCAGGAGAGTGTGAGCTGCTTTTTAAGACACGTGTGAGGTGAATATTGGGAATCTAATTAACCCTTTCCTTTGAGCTGCAGAGGCGGAGGAACAAGTGAAGCAGACCAACATGAGGTACATGACCAAAATTCACATCCTCAATCTTCTAATCACCTCCCTGGAAATGAAAGCTCCCAATCTTGCGATGTTTCTTCTTGGCTATGAACTGAAGAAGCCAGTCAGTACAACCAACCTGCAGGACTCCGGTATAAGCGATTCCCTTGCTGTAAAGCTGCATCTATTTGCTGATATCAGTTGTTATTTAAACACAAGCTTTCTTTGTTCAGGTGTCCTGGGCTGCCCTAGGACCTGCCTTCACTCTATTCTAGAGATCTTGCGAAAAGGGACTGACGGGCGGGCTGGGCCTGTAGCAGTGTGGGACACTCCTCATCTTGCTGAACTGTGTTACCAGGTATGTTTCAGTATATATTTGTTATACATTAATGAAAAGGTTTCATTTTATTCATTGCTCTGAAACAAGTAGGAAAATAACAGATTCCAGTAAAACTGAGCAAGTTGCAGTACCAACTTCGAGTTCGATTCTTCGTCCTGTTCAGTGTCTGCCTGCAACCTTCTTTATCACTTCGCATGCAAAACATCCACAGGCGATGAGGCCTTGTGATTAAGGGGCTTGGAGTTATCTCAGTTGAGTTATAGTTGGTCAACCCTATGCGGAGAGAAACCATGAAACTATGGCAGCACTAAGTATTCCCCTGTAATAAGCACAATTCAGCAGGAACAGTCCCTAAGTTTGCTCATAGACTGTACAGAGAGATCCCACAAAGCTATGGCAGCATAGGTATTCCCCTGTACTAAGCACAATTCAGCAGGAACAGTCCCTAAGTTTGCTCATAGTCTGTACAGAGAGATCCCACAAAGCTATGGCAGCATAGGTATTCCCCTGTACTAAGCATAATTCAGCAGGAACAGCCCCCTAAGTTTGCTCATAGTCTGTACAGAGAGATCCCATAAAACTATAGCAGTATAGGTATTCCCTTGTACTAAGCACAATTCAGCAGGAACAGTCCCTAAGTTTGCTCATAGTCTATACAGAGAGATCCCATAAAACTATGGCAGCATAGGTATTCCCTGTACTAAGCACAATTCAGCAGGAATAGTCCCTAAATTTGCTCATAGACTGTACAGAGAGATCCCATAAAACTATGGCAGCATAGGTATTCCTCTGTACTAAGCACAATTCAGCAGGAACAGTCCCCTAAGTTTGCTCATAGTCTGTACAGAGAGATCCCATAAAACTATAGCAGTATAGGTATTCCCTTGTACTAAGCACAATTCAGCAGGAACAGTCCCTAAGTTTGCTCATAGTCTATACAGAGAGATCCCATAAAACTATGGCAGCATAGGTATTCCCTGTACTAAGCACAATTCAGCAGGAATAGTCCCTAAATTTGCTCATAGACTGTACAGAGAGAACCCATAAAACTATGGCAGCATAGGTATTCCCCTGTACTAAGCACAATTCAGCAGGAACAGTCCCTAAGTTTGCTCATAGTCTGTACAGAGAGATCCCATAAAACTATGGCAGCATAGGTATTCCTCTGTACTAAGCACAATTCAGCAGGAACAGTCCCCTAAGTTTGCTCATAGTCTGTACAGAGAGATCCCATAAAACTATGGCAGCATAGGTATTCCCTGTACTAAGCACAATTCAGCAGGAACAGCCCCTAAGTTTGCTCATAGTCTGTACAGAGAGATCCCATAAAACTATGGCAGCATAGGTATTCCTCTGTACTAAGCACAATTCAGCAGGAACAGCCCCCTAAGTTTGCTCATAGTCTGTACAGAGAGATCCCATAAAACTATGGCAGCATAGGTATTCCTAATAAGATGATAATGACGGGGTCCTCCTTCAGGACTAGAAAAGCTATTGCAAATATTTTGTGTGTTTTTTCCTGGGAGGCAGACATAACAGCCATAGTGTAACAAGGCTAGTAATGAGCTATACACAATTAAGCAGAACATACACGTTTACATTAAAGTCGTTGTGTTCATATTAATACATGTATTTTATCTGGATTGTCAGGTCATCCACCAGCTGTATGCTTATTCCGATACCTCTGGCCCTACAATGAGATACCTGCGTACCAGCCAGGATTTCCTCTACACTCAGCTTCAGCACCTGCCATTCTCTGTAGAAGGTAAATACCAATATGCAGCCGTTACAGTGTGTCTTCCTTTCCTATTCAAACAGCTCACTACAGATTGTAACAGTAAGTTGTGGCTGGTTCCATTTATACTTAGGATATAGAATATGTGTGTTAATGTAGCAATGTCCTCGTGCCCTCAGAGTCGGAAATCTCTGCCATGAATCAGATGTCTTGGCTGATGAAGACGGCCTCCATAGAACTGCGCATCACTTCGATAAACCGCCAGCGTTCCCACACGCAGAGACTTCTTCACCTGCTTTTGGACGACATGCCAACCAGACCGTATTCAGGTGCAGTTTGGTCATTGTCTGAATTGAAATAGCCCTGACAAGCAATTGTGCTTTCTATTTTTTTTTTTTTTTTTTTCTCCCTACAATCAAATTTATTAGTGAGCTGTGGTGGGGCAGGGAAACCTTAAAGGAGTGGTTCATCTTTAAGTTAACTTTTATTATGTTATAGAATGGCCAATTCTAAGCAACTTTTCAATTGGTTTTCATTATTTGTTTTTTTTTTTACAGTTATTTGCCCTTTTCTTCTGACTCTTTGCAGCTTTCAAACGGGCGTCGCTGATTCCCTTCTAAAAAAATACTCTGTAAGGCCACAAATGTATTGTTATTGTTACTTTTTATTACTCATCCTTCTATTCAGGCCTCTCCTATTCATATTCCAGTCTTTTATTCAAACATAACTGCATGGTTGCTAGGGTAATTTGGCTCCTAGTTACCAGATTGTTCAATATACAAATTGAAGAGCTGCTAAATAAGTCAAAAACCACAAATAATAAATAATGAAAACAAATTGCCAATTATCTCAGAATATCACTCTCTACATCAAAGGTGAACAACCCCTGTAAAGGAGTGGTTCACCTTTAAATTATTTTTTATTTTCTTATAGAATGGCCGAGTCGAAGTAACTTTTCAATTGGTCTTAATTATTTATTTTATAAAGTTTTTAAACTACCATATATACTCGAGTATAAGCCGACCCGAGTATAAGCCGAGGTACCCAATTTTACCTACGAAAACTGGGAAAACTTATTGACTCTAGTATAAGCCTAGACACAACTACAGCCCTGTCTCCCAGCAGCGCACATTCTGCCAAAGCGACCCCCCCAGCGATTAACCGGACTTCTTTGCAAAGCTGATGGTGACAGAGAATTGACAAACGGATTACTGTGTGCATTTTCCCACTGTCCCACTACCATGTGCAGAGGGTGCTGTTTGATATTGCCATCACTGTTAATCTTTCGTATAACCAACAGAGGGCGCTGTGTGATATTGCAGTGACTGTTATTCTTTCATATAACCATTAGAGGGCGCTGTGTGATATTGCAGTCACTGTTAATCTTTCATATAACCAACAGAGGGCGCACTGTTATTCTTTCATATAACCAACAGAGGGCATTGTGGGATATTGCAGTCTCTCCCCAAGTGTACTGTTGGTATAGGAATGATTAAAAGTGACTGCAATCTCAGCTACGGGGTCAGGTACCGCTGACCCGAGTATAAGCCGAGGTAGACTTTTTCAGCACATTTTGGATGCTGAAAAACTCGGTATAAACGGTATTCGACTTCTGCTGACTCTTTCCAGCTTTCAAACAGGGGTCACTGACACCATCTAACAAACAAATTCTATTAAGGCTACAAATGTATTGTTATTACTCCTCTTTCTATTCAGGCCTCTCCTATTCATATTCCAGTTTCTTATTCAAATCAGTGCATGGTCGCTAGGGGAATTTGCATCCTAGCAACCAGACTACGGAAATTGCAAACTGGAGGAGAGCTGCTGAAAAAAAAAGCTAAATAACTTAAAAACCACAAATAATAAATAATGAAAACCAATTGCAAATGGTCTCTCTCTACAGCATACTACAAGTTAATGTTTTTTTTTTAAAGTTTTTATTTTTAACAATTTTGTCTAACAATAGACAGAGAAGGAAATAGAAGGAGAAGAAAAAAAACGTGAGGCAAAGGCAATCCATACAGGATTTAAATCTTTTTTCAGACTACTGTAAATTCAACCAGGTACCCCATATGGCATCAAATTTTTCTGGGCGCCCTCTGGCTAAGTATGTCAATTTCTCGTTTGGAAGATTGTCATTTACCAGTTTTTGCAAATATTGCAACGAGGGGGGGTGGTCTAAAGACTTCCAGTGCATAAGAATGGCTTTCTTTGCGTAAAAGAGGAGTTGTAGGTAGCAGAGTCTGGAGTAGGAGCGAAGTGGAATATCACCAGACAGTCCTAGTAGGCAGAGTTCTGGGGAACAGATATTTGGGAGTGCTAACTTTTCATCTAAGAACTGAAGCACCTTACCCCAGAATCCCTGTATCACCAGGCATGACCAAAATACATGGAACAGAGTACCTACAGTGGTGTGCAAAACTATTTGCCCCCTTCCTGATTTCTTATTCTTTTGCATGTTTGTCACACAAAATGTTTCTGATCATCAAACACATTTAACTATTAGTCAAAGATAACACAAGTAAACACAAAATGCAGTTTTTAAATGAGGGTTTTTATTATTTAGGGAGAAAAGAAATCCAAAAAGTAATTCACACATGAACCTGAACCTAATAACTGGTTGGGCCACCCTTAGCAGCAATAACTGCAATCAAGCATTTGCGATAACTTGCAACGAGTCTTTTACTGCGCTCTGGAGGAATTTTGTCCCACTCATCTTTGCAGAATTGTTGTAATTCAGCTTTATTTGAGGGTTTTCTAGCAAGAACCGCCTTTTTAAGGTCATGCCACAACATCTCAATAGGATTCAGGTCAGGACTTTGACTAGGCCACTCCAAAGTCTTCATTTTGTTTTTCTTCAGCCATTCAGAGGTGGATTTGCTGGTGTGTTTTGGCTCATTGTCCTGCTGCAGCACCCAAGATCGCTTCAGCTTGAGTTGAGGAACAGATGGCCGGACATTCTCCTTCAGGATTTTTTGGTAGACAGTAGAATTCATGGTTCCATCTATCACAGCAAGTCTTCCAGGTCCTGAAGCAGCAAAACAAGCCCAGACCATCACACTACCACCACCATATTTTACTGTTGGTATGATGTTCTTTTTCTGAAATGCTGTTTTACTTTTACGCCAGATTTAACGGGACGCGCACCTTCCAAAAAGTTCAACTTTTGTCTCGTCGGTCCACAAGGTATTTTCCCAAAAGTCTTGGCAATCATTGAGATGTTTTTTAGCAAAATTGAGACAAGCCTTAATGTTCTTTTTGCTTAAAAGTGGTTTGCGCCTTGGAAATCTGCCATGCAGGCCGTTTTTGCCCAGTCTCTTTCTTATGGTGGAGTCGTGAACACTGACCTTAATTGAGGCAAGTGAGGCCTGCAGTTCTTTAGATGTTGTCCTGGGGTCTTTTGTGGCCTCTCGGATGAGTTCTCTCTGCGCTCTTGGGGTCATTTTGGTCGGCCACTCCTGGGAAGGTTCACCACTGTTCCATGTTTTTGCCATTTGTGGATAATGGCTCTCACTGTGGTTCGCTGGAGTCCCAAAGCTTTAGAAATGGCTTTATAACCTTTGAAATTGAACTCAGGTGTGATAAACCACAGTTATTTTTTAACAAGGGGGGCAATCACTTTTTCACACAGGCCCATGTAGATTTGGAGTTTTTTTTCTCCCTTTATAACGTAAACCTTCATTTAAAAACTGCATTTTGTGTTCAATTATGTTATCTTTGACTAATAGTTAACGGTTTTTGATGAGCAGAAACATTTAAGTGTGACAAACATGCAAAAGAATAAGAAATCAGGAAGGGGGCAAATAGTTTTTCATACCACTGTGTGTCCTGTATCCCATGGAAGTGGGAGAGATGGTTATTGCCCCATATTGGAGTCCTAGGAGACCAAACTTCAGATGGGACCTGTACCAACTACAGGGCTTTCTGGAAAGCATGTATTACAGTGACCATAGAGGGTGTGGTGGTACAGTAAGAAGAGGCACCTCGATATGGAAGTTTGGATAGGGCTTCCAATGAGCCAACTATTGCAGCATCTAGTATAACGGCCGGATTATTCATATCCGGGACCATCCACCAATGGGCATAGACTAGCTGTGCTGCAAGAAAATAAGCTTTGAGGTTATCCTCCACTAGACAAAGAAGCTTGCAATATTTTCATGTTTAAGCGTGGATGGCTTCCAGCCCATAGAAAGCCCCTAATTATTTTATCCACCCCTGTAAACCAAGATGCCCTCGGAGTGATAGGGGAATTGTGTAATGCATACAGAAATTTAGGGAGAAAGATCTTTTTAAATTTATTGAGTCTACCTTGGAGGGAAAGGGGTAGGTCCCGCCAAATACCAACTCTGTTAGTTAATGTCTGCACTATTGGATATGAGTTTAATTGTTCATATCTATCAAGCTCTTTGTGTATTTTACACCTAAGTATTTAAATGAGGACACCACCTGGAGACGTGATATATGGTCAGCGGTGCCTAGTGGGAGAGGGTCTATTGGGAACATGACCGATTTAGAATGGTTGATTTTAAGACCAGAGTATCGGCCAAATTCAGACATTACTATAAGGAGACTTTCCAGAGCCTGGTGTGGATTTGCCGCGTACAACAGCATATCATCCGCATATAGCGATAATTTTTTCAGTAACATTCCCCAGACTTAACCCCTGTATCTCCTCATTCGCCCGCACATGTATAGCCAATGGTTCAATAGCCAAAGCGAAGAGCATTGGGGGAAAGTGGACAGCCTTGGCGCGTGCCTCTTTATACTACAAGTTAATTTAAAAGTAATCAACCCGTTTAATACATTCAATACATTTATGTTCCTGCAGCAGATTGCGAGGGAGGGATGGAGGACGAAAGCCGCAGCCTCAGTGGTTTTCTGCATTTTGACACAACCTCAAAAGGTACCGTACATAAATGCATATTGTTGCCGACAGCTTTAACCCTTGAGCAGCTTCACATTCAGTGTTCAGAACCGTGTGTGTGTGTGTATTTGTATATATTTATGTGTGTAGTAACTTGAGAAAGGTATACCCCACTCCTGCTCCCTCTGTGTGCAATAGTTCCTATGTTACAAACTGGAACCCTTCAGGTTTTCTTTTCCATATTCTTTGTCACCCAACAGTTCGCAGAAAAATTCTCCGCCTCCTGGACTCTATACAGTTCAGCAACGAGATCCCCGAACCCCTGCAGTTGGATTTCTTCGATCGCAATCAGATAGAGCAAGTCATCGCTAACTGTGAGCACAAGAACCGCAGAGGGCAGACCGTCTGCAACATCAAGGTGAGGAGCCGACTGATAATCCTTTCCATTGAGTGCGGCGTGAACCTTCCAATCTATCAACGACCCTCTAATGTGATTTGTGTTTGCAGCTTCTTCATCGGGTTCTGGTTGCAGAAGTGAATGCCCTTCAGGGGATGGCTGCTATTGGTCAGAGGCCTTTGCTTATGGAGGTATGTATAGTTCAACTTGGTGGAGAGAGAATATCCTTTATAGTAAAGGCTGCTCTGATGTTCTTCTGCTTAGGAAAGATGCGAGAAAGGTTTCTAATTTTATTCCTAAGCAGAAGAACATCAGCCTCTTTCTTTCTCCTGACAACTTCCTTGACTACTTGCTGGTCAGACTGGTGGGAAAATGACCAGCAGGTGGCGCTGTTGTAACACAATTCATTCATAGTAACAGCACATGTAGCCCTTAAAATATGGTGAACAGAGATAACGGTTATTATTCTGGAAGGATAAATAAACTTTCTCTTTTCACCATATTTTAAAGTCCCGTGAATGCCTTGCAGTACATGATATTCTTTATGACTTTTCTGTGATGTGCACCCAGGCATTTTCTCCAGTAAGTTAGTTAACCTATTCTCTCTCTCTCTCTCCCTCCCTCTCTCTCTCTCTCTCTCTCTCTCTCTTTCTCTCTCTCTCTCAAATCAAATGAGCTTTATTGGCAGGAGCAAATAAATTAAGCATTGCCAAAGCAGGTAGAGGGGTGAAATGGGTGGTGTTAGGGGGGGGCAGTTTATGGGAGTTGGGGAAAGTCCGTTCTGTCTCAGTCTATGACAGTCTCTTACATATTGTGCAGCTATTGCTACTGTCAGTGTCTCTTCTCCCGGTGGGTTATGGAGTTTCCTCTCTTCTTTTATGGATGTGACATGACAGGAGAATCTCTGGAGGTGGGGATCCCTCAGTGCTGAGTATTTGGGGCACTGTAGCAAGAAGTGGGCCTTATCCTTCATTGCCTCCTGGTCACATCGCTGGCACAGTTTGTTCTCCCTGGATCTGTAGGTCTGTCTGTGCCGTCCCAGTTCACTCTCCAAGTTGTGGGCAGTCAGTCTGTACGTACTCAGGATCTGAGCCTGTCTTTGGGGTTCTCTCTCTCTACACAAAAATGAGTGTGGCTTCAAACTTCCCAACAAACTTCCCAACTGACCAATCAGATTGTCAGCTGCAGTGCACCAGCATATACCTAGCATTAATGAGGATACCATTCTAAAGCTGCTTTATATACAACCCCCACTAACAAGTAGCCATTACATGTGGCTGCAAACGTTCATTTGTTAGTAAGTGTGTGTCTGGCATCTCCTGTTTGTGCAGGAAATAAACACAATCCTTCAGTATGTGGTGGAAAGGAACAAGTTGTTGCAGTGTCTCCATGCCAAACGTCATGCGCTGGAATCTTGGCGGCAGCTTGTTGAGATCATACTGACTGCCTGCCCCCAGGACCTCATACCAACGGAACACCGGCAGCTCATCATACGGGACCTGCTGCAAGATCTGCACGTTAAGGTAAATCTAGTCCGTTCCTTTATCACTCATTCTTTTCCTCCTCCTGTGCATGGTTCTGCCTTTCCCGCTTTAAAGGAGAAGGAAAGGCTAAAACTAAGTAAGCTTTATTATAAAGTTCTATATAAATTCCCCAGTAAACCCTCAAAGTAATGCTGCTCTGAGTCAAAAGAAACAGCACATTTCTTTCCTTCTATTGTGTACTCATGGGCTTCTGTATCAGACTTCCTGTTCCTAGGGCTTGAGCATGCTCAGTTTGCTCCTCTCTCCCTCTCCCCTCTCTGCTGTAATCTGAGCCCAGAGCTATGAGTGAGCAGGGAGAGACTCAGGCAGGAAGTGATGTCACACCAAGCTAATATGGCAGCTGCTATCCTAAACAACCAAATAGAACATCTAGAGCTGTTTACTCAGGTATGATAAAGCATTCTACAGAATAAAAATCGTGTCTTTTATTTTGGCAAATAAACTGCTTTGGTAGCTTTCCTTCTCCTTTAATTATCCTCCCTTTTCCAAGATAAATACTAATTCTTCCAGTGAGATTTTTGATAATTTCCAAGGTGGCTTTGTTGTATCCTCTTCTTCCTCATCCCTCAACCTTGTGTTGTATTTAAATTTATTCTGTCCTTCCTTCCAGATCCTTGATGATGATGCTGCCCAAGAACTAATGCCCATCGTGGCCGGGGCAGTCTTCACCCTCAGCGCTCATCTCAGCCAATCCGTTCGCACCGAGCTGAAACAGCCATTGGCTGCTTCTGGGCTCGGCCAATCACAATATGTCCAAATGCTGGATGGTTCTTTTGCCGCCCCTCCTGGAACAGAAAATCTCTCTTCTGGTTTTGCCTCCATTGGAGACTCTTCCCTTCACATGATCCTCAGGAATCTGCTTGAATTCATTCTAAAAACAGGTCCGTGCATCTCTCTATTTATATAGGTTTTTTTTTTTGTTTGTTTAAACTGCAAATAATTCACTCTACAATATAAAATTTCATTCCTGAACCAGCAAGTGTATTTTTTAGTTGTAATATTGGTGTGTAGGTGCATCTCAGGTCATTTTGCCTGGTCATGTGATTTCAGAAAGAGCCAGCACTTTAGGATGGAACTGCTTTCAGATAAGCTGTTGTTTCTCCTACTCAATGTAACTGTCTCAGTGGGACCTGGATTTTACTATTGAGTGTTGTTCTTAGATCTACCAGGCAGCTGTTATCTTGTGGGAGCTGCTATCTGGAAAGCCAAGGGAAAAGCCCAAATTTACCATAGAACATGGAAAGCTAGGACTTTCAAATGCCAGTGTTCCATTCTTTTGATTCCCATCCTGATGCGGCTGGGATGTCGCGTTTCACTTTGGTGAATCTATAAATGTATTTATCTATTATGTATGATCCTGTGTATTGACTCTGTGTGTGTCTTCCTCAAACTACAACCAGGAGGTGGGTTCCAACGGGTCAGAGCCCACCTGTATGGATCTCTCCTCTATTACCTGCAAATTGCTCAGAGACCCGATGAACCAGATACTCTGGAATCAGGTGAGAACTTACTGAATGATAGTAATACGTTTGATTATATTATAGTTACATTTTTGGCCAACATTAGTCCTTTATCACCTATCGTTTATTAATCAGGCCCATTATACAATTTAGTTAGTGTCTAATAATCCATAAAATGGCCTTCAGCACTCTTAAAGGAGAAGTAAACCCTAAAGATTGCATATCTTATATAGTGAACTTATTGCACGAGGCTAAAGTTTGAGCTTGTCAATAGCAGCAATGATCCAGGACTTCAAACTTGTCACAGGGGGTCACCATCTTGGAAAGTGTCTGTGACACTCACATGCTCAGTGGGCTCTGATTGGCTGTTGAGAAGCTAAGCTTAGGGCTCGTCACTAATTATCCAGCAGAAAATGAGCTTCCCTGGCTGTAATATAAGCTGATGCTACAGGTTTGCTGATTATTCAATTCTGATGCTAATTGCACTGCTTTCTCTGCTGCCATGTAGTAATTATGTGTATTAATTACTAATCAGCCTTATATTGTGACATTTCTATTCTATGTGTACTGTATATTGTGAGTGGGTCCCTAAGCTCAGTAAGTGACAGCAGCACAGAGCATGTGCAGTGAATCAGCAGAAAAGAAGATGGGGAGCTACTGGGGCATCTTTGGCGACACAGATTTTTACTGCTAACGGGCTGTGGTTGCCTTGGGCTGGTACAGAAGCCCAAAACGTAATGTACAACATTTCTAGCGACTTCTTTAGTTAGTATTTAGTTCCCCTTTAACACATGCACCTGTTGTGATCCTGTAGCCCACAAGTCTATGTGGGAGCGACTGACAGCCCCCGAGGATGTGTTCAGCAAGCTGCAGAGAGACAACCTGTCCGTATTCGAGAGCTACGGCGCGGCTCTGATGGAAGTGGTTTGCCGCGATGCCTGTGATGGACATGATATTGGGAGGGTAAGTGCCTTGTAACTTGTATTCAGGATAGGGATGCACCGAATCCAGGATTTGGTTCAGGATTCGGCCTTTTCAGCAGGATTCTGATTCAGCCGAACCAAATCCTAATTTGCCTATGTCACAAAACAAGGGAGTAAAAAATTTTTCACCTTCGGTATTTGCCTGAATCTTTCGCAAAGGATTTCGGCTGAATCCAAAATAGTGCACGGTGCATCCCTAATTCAGGATGAAGTTTGTTGGATTACCACATTTAGCTAATAACACCTATTGTTGTCTTTGTTTTGTAGATGCTAGCTCTGGCACTGCTTGACCGGATTGTCTCCGTGGACAGGCAACAACAATGGCTGCTGTATCTCTCAAACAGCGGCTACCTGAAGGTCCTTGTAGATAGCCTGGCAGAGGACGATGTGGTCCTGAGGAACCTGCTAACTCCTCAGCCTCCCCTCCTGAAGGCCCTCTATATCTACGAGTCCAAAATGGTAAGTGTACGGTTGGAAAGTAGTTTGCGTCGTATAAATTGCATGACACTTAGTAGCATTTCCCCCCCCCCAACTGTCACCTGTTTTGGCCATAACCGCACATCTTCCTGCACTGATGGTGACATATAATTATATTTTCCAGCAGTACAAATATTTTTTGTTTTTGTTTTCTCCAGGCCTTTCTAACCCGAGTGGCTAAAAGCTCGCAGGGAGCCCTTGAGCTGCTGAGGAGTGGGGTTATTGTCAGGCTGGCACAGTGCCAAGTCTATGACATGCGCCCAGAGACTGACCCCCATGGGTAAGTGTCCAGTCACCCGTATCCTACTGGAAGAGACTGCCCTTTGATTATAATCCGGAGGGGAGTGATTGGCAGCCTGCATCACTTCTAGAGCAGGGATCCCCAAACTTTTGAACCCATGAGCAACATTCAGAAGTATAAAGGAGTTGGGGATCAACACAAGCATGAAAAAAGTTCTTGTGGTGCCAAATAAGGGCTGTGATTGGCCATTTAGTAGCCCCTATGTGGATTGTCAACCTACATTGAGACTCTGTTTGGCAGTGCACCTGCTTTTTATACAACCAAAACTTGCCTCCAAGCCCGAAATTCAAAAATAAGCTCCTGATTTGAGGCCACTGGGAGCAACATCCATGGGGTTGGAGAGCAACATGGTTGGGGACCACTGCTCTAGAGCTTGAAATAAAACCTCCGTCACCCCTCCTGCCCCCATACAGACTTCAAGGTGACTTTAGCTGCTGTAAATATTAAAATATACAACAGCCCCATGTAGTGAGCCAGACATTTGATTTAGTCATCCAATGTAGTTGTGTAAGCATTCTGTTTGGGCTGCATGTAAATCTTCCCTTTACAGATTACTAGGGATGCCTCAAATCCAGGATTTAGCCTTTTTCAGCAGGGTTCGGATTCGGCCGAATCCTTCTGCCTGGCCGAACCTAATCCTAATTCGCATATGTAAATTATGGGCGGGGAGGGAAATCACATGTCTTTTTGTCACAAAAGAAGAATTTTTTCCTTTCCTGCCCCTAATTCACATATGCAAATTTGGATTTGGTATTCTGCTGAATCTTTCACCAAGGATTCTGGAATCTGGCAGAATCAGTGCATCCCTACAGATTACACCCTCCCCCTTAACCTTCTTAACATTGCATATGCCTGGCCCCACCTACTGTGATGTCACAAGAATAATGGCTGCCCTCTGTGATCATGTTTATGTATTGATTTTTATTTATATTTTTTTACACAAACCTTGTCCTCGAAGCTAACTTTCTGAGTTGCATTTCATGAGACCAGAGTGTTCGGCATGAGGGAGACTCCTGTGTTTATCCCGGCCCCGGTGGAAAGATACCGACAAATCCTGCTCCCCGCACTCCAGATCTGTCGGCTCATCCTGACCTCCAGCACCGCACAGCACTTACAGGCCGCAGGACAGGTAATCCAGAATTCTCATCCTACATAGGTAGTAAAGAATAAAGCTATATATATATATATTAGGGATGCACCGAATCCAGGATTCGGATCGGGATTCGGCCTGTTTCAACAGGATTGAGATTCGGACAAATCCTTCTGCCAAGCCGAACCGAATCCTAATTTGCATATGCAAATTATGGGTCGGCCGGACCTTTCATGAAGGATTCGGGGGTTCGGCCAGATTTATATATATATAAATAAATATATATATATATATAAAATAATTTTAATTTTATATGCTCCTGCTCAGGTCTTGCAGTTCCTGGTCGCTCATTCAGACACCATTCAAGCAATTCTCAGGAGCCAGGAAGGAAGTCTTGGTTCTTTGCAGGAGCTGGCGTTGCTCACTGGTATCATCAGCAAAGCTGCACTTCCAGGTAAGAATGAAGATCCGCAAGGTGGAATATTCAATTCTCTAATTTTTGTACAAGGGGAGATGTGTTTTAGTCCATTAGTTTGACTCTGTGTTGAGAGGTGCACATGGTGATGGGACGGGGGTTTGGGTTGTGATGTCACACAGTGACAAGTATGAGCTGTCCAGCACTTCCCAATAACCCCCAGGGATTGATTTACTCCAATTCTTAGTAGCGTCCCCCCTACAGCTGAAATGTTGGTCCAGACCCCAAATAAATCTATGGGAGGTCTTCTGGCCATCAGCTGCTCCCTGCCTTTGTGCTGCCGGCATTCCCATATGTTAAAGGACACGTAAACCCCCCACGTGCAAATTTAATCACCGAAGAGCCTCTTTGAAATATCTCAAATACCTTGTTCAAGGGTTAATAGTAAGGCTGCAGCATCCTGTTAATCACTTAAGATTTCTTCTGCTCCTCTAACCCACTCTGCCCCCTTCCTTTAGGAATTTCCTTTGGCTGTTGGCTCATGAGCATGCTCCGTTCTTCTCAAGTCAGATTAATAAACACACCCTCCAGTCTAACAGCCAATGAAGAGATGGCATTGCTGGTTCCCATAGAAACTCTGTTCTAGCTTTCCTCTCCAAGTTTTTCCCCCTTAACCCTCTCTTGAGCTCAGAGTAACCATTACAGTGCTCAATCCAAGCAGGACTTGTCAAATGCAAATGAATCTGCTGACCTTATTTCTCTGTCGTGACTTTAATCTCAATGGTACATTCTGTATTGAAGGCGTTCTCAACGAGCTGGATATCGGTTTAAATGAAGGATCAATGATGGAGCTACAAGGACATATTGGACGCTTCCAGGTAACGCTTCATTCATCCGACCGCGAGGATCCATGTTATACGATCACATGTTACTCTCCCCAGCTGTTCTTGTATGTGTTTCCCCTACACGGCCCACCTACACTGAACTGATCTTTCATTAAACCCCTGCAGCGCCAGTGTCTTGCACTATTAAACCGTTTTGGCGGGTCCGATAGACTTCGGCAGCTCAGTCTGCAAGACGATTCCTCCCAGCTGGACGGAGTAAGCAAGAGGGACGACATGGAATTAGCCATGCAACAGGTAAGGGTTAAAATACATCAAGATGGAATCATAAACACTAATAGGTAATGATGTTGCAGTCAATTTCTCAGGTCTCAAGGTAAAAACTAGGGATGCACAGAATCCACAATTTTGGATTCGGCCGAACCTCCAAATCCTCTGTGAAAGATTCAGCTGATTACCGAACCAAATCCTAATTTGCATATTCAAATTAGGGGTGGGAAGTGGAAAACATTTTTACTTCCTTGTTATATGACAAAAAGAAACACGATATTCCTCCCCGCACCTAATTTGCATATGCAAATTAGGATTTGGTTCGGCCGGGCAGATGGATTCGGCCGAATCCTGCTGAAAAAGGCTGAATCCTGGATTCAGTGCATCCCTAGTAAAAACTCACCAGTTTAGAGAAGGGGTCCAGGTGCATCGCCCTGAACCTTCAGCTGAGGGAGCCGGATAACCGTATAATTGAGCAGGCACTTCCAAGGACCAGGCAGACTTGTCAGTAAAAAGTATTTTTTTATATATTTTTTTAAACTGACGCGTTTTGTATCGATAGGATACTTAATCATAGGCCTATGATTAAGTATCCCATCGATACGAAACGCGTTAGGTTGTGTCCTAGTGCACTGGCATAACTAATAAAAAAAAAACTTTATGATTAAGTATCCTATCGATGCGAAATGCGTTGGGTTGTATCCTAGTGCACTGGAATAATTAATAAAAAAAACTTTTTAGGATTAAGTATCCTATTGATACGAAACGCGTTAGGTTGTATCCTAGTGCACTGGAATAATTAATAAAAAAAACTTTTTAGGATTAAGTATCCCATCGATAAGAAACGCGTTAGGTTGTATCCTAGTGCACTGGAATAATTAATAAAAAAAACTTTTTAGGATTAATTATCCTATTGATACGAAACTCGTTAGGTTGTATCCTAGTGCACTGGAATAATTAATAAAAAAAACTTTTTATGATTAAGTATCCTATCGATGTGAAATGCGTTAGGTTGTATCCTAGTGCACTGGAATAATTAATAAAAAAAACTTTTTAGGATTAAGTATCCCATCGATAAGAAACGCGTTAGGTTGTATCCTAGTGCACTGGAATAATTAATAAAAAAAACTTTTTATGATTAAGTATCCTATCGATGTGAAACGCGTTAGGTTGTATCCTAGTGCACTGGAATAATTAATAAAAAAAACTTTTTAGGATTAAGTATCCCATCGATAAGAAACGCGTTAGGTTGTATTCTAGTGCACTGGAATAATTAATGAAGAAAACTTTTTATGATTAAGTATCCCATCGATAAGAAACGCGTTTGGTTGTATCCTAGTGCACTGGAATAATTAATAAAAAAAACTTTTTAGGATTAAGTATCCTATCGATAAGAAACGCGTTAGGTTGTGTCCTAGTGCACTGGAATAATTAATAAAAAAAACTTTTTATGATTAAGTATGCTATTGATACGAAACGCGTTAGGTTGTATTCTAGTGCACTGGAATAATTAATAAAAATACTTTTTAACTGCCTGGAAGATTGGTCCTTGGAAGTGCCTGCTCAATTTTCCTATAACGGTAAAATACATGTCATAACCCATATCTGACACTTTCAACCGGCCTTTTGCCTCCGCACACATCACTAGAAGGGGACAGATCCCCATTATGTGCCATAGGCCTTGCTCTGCTGTAAGTGCATCGTCTGAGCTGTTTCATTGCATTCTGGGACCTGCTTTACAGATCTGCTCCAACGTGATGGAGTACTGCCAGGCGCTCATGATCCAGAACTCTCCAAGCTTCCAGCAAACTGTGTGTCTCTTCACCCCCAGCCTCATGGAGAGCACCAGCCGAGATGGGACACGGCAAGGTAATAGCAAATGTGTGTCCGCTGCCTCATACGAGGTCTAGTAACTCCTAGCAACCAATTAGCCTGCAGCATTTACTCTGCTGCTTTAAAGGAACAGTTCAGTGTGAAAACATTTTTGGCTAACTTACTATATTAGATACATTTTTTATTTTGCACAGCCAGTTTTTATTTTTTACACTGAACAATTCCTTTAAAGGAGTAAGTAAGCTTTATCAGAATACACCAGTAGACCCTCAAAGTAGGGATGCACCGAAAACACTATTTTGGATTCGGCCGAATCCTTCGCGAAAGAATACCGAACCGAATCCTAATATGCATATGCGAATTCGGGGTGGGAAGGGAAAAACTGTTTTTACTTCCTTGTTTTGTGACAAAAAGTCCGGCGATGTCCCTTCCCGCCCCTAATTTGCGTCTGCAAATTAGGATTTGGTTCGGCCGCGCAGAAGGATTCGCCAAATCCGAATCCTGCTGGAAAAGGCTGAATCCCGAACCGATCCTGGATTCGGTGCATCCCTGCCTCAAAGTAATGCTGCTCAGAGTCAAAAGAAACAGCACATTTCTTTCCTTCTATTGTGTACTCATGGGCTTCTGTATCAGACTTCCTGTTTTCAGCTTAAACCTCCAGGGCTAGGGCTTGAGCATGCTCAGTTTGCTCCTCTCTCCCTCCCTGCTGTAATCTGAGCCCAGAGCTATGAGTGAGCAGGGAGAGACTCAGACAGGAAGTGATATCACAACAAGCTAATATGGCAGCTGCTATCTTAAACAAGCAAAGCATTTCTAGAGCTGTTTACTCAGGTATGATAAAACATTCTACAGAATAAATACAGTCTTTAAGCTTGTACTATTGTGTCTAATCTATTGGCAATGAACTACCTCGGTAGCTTTTCTTCTCCTTTAAAACGATTTACAAATTGATTGCTAAGGACTGCTAGGCCCTATGGCATTGGAATTTTTTGACTTTTTAAAGGTTTTTCCGCATAATCTTCTGTGACGATCAATTGTAGATTCCCAAGTGTCCGTTCTCCCCTCGTGGCGTTTGCCAAGCTTGGGCGTAGTGATCCACCTTCTGAAGCAGAGCGCCAACAACTTCTTCACTTCCTACGACATCCACCGGCAGAGCGTGGGCAAGCTGCAGAACGTCGAGCAACTGCCACCGGATGAAATTAAAGAGGTACCTCCCAATGCCTGTGACTGGCCCGGGGTTTAACTGAAGGAGGGGAAGCAGACCATGCGAATACCCCTCCCCCGGTGAGGCATTGACTGATTTATAATCTGCCTTGTGTTATCTCTTCTTGCTCCCCGTAGCTTTGCCAGTCTGAGATGACAGTTGGAGTAGATAAAATCTCAACCACACAGAAGTACGCACTGGCACGGCGACGACTCGTGAAGCTTATTAACAGCCGAGCCAAACTGCTTTCCCTTTGTAGCTGTATCCTTTCAGTTTGGGGTTCACTACCTTGCTGCTTGATTGGTCCTTAGATTGGTCCAACTGCCTGTTTTTACACCTCTATAGATCCCAGGCCTCTCACTACAGCAGGTTATTGTAGTATAAATGCTGACATCATAGTCGGTAGGTTTAACTCATACTACAATTTAGTCTCTGGCATCCAATCAGCATGTGGGTGGGAATATTGGGGAGGCACATTTATCAAGGGTAGAATTTCGAATTCACTCCCATAAATTTGAAATTCGACCTATCTTAACGTATTGATAAAATCAAATTTTTCCAACTCGGACGAAAACGTGCAATGAAATTCGAAAAAAACTCAAATGTCAGGAAGGCTGCAAACATCTCCGAATCGATCCCTGGCCCTTTCCCATTGACTTGAACAGCTATTCGGCAGGTTTTAGGCGGCGAATAGTTGAATTCGAATTCTTAAAGGGCCAGAGAATGATAAATCTTGAAAATAGAATTCAATTCTTTTTTTTAAAAAAAACTCAAATCGATTTTGGATAATTCCCTTAAACTCCCATGAATTCGAAATTCGACTAATCGAAATGTTTTACTAAAATCACATTTTTCCAACTTTAATTTAAATGACCTTAAAACTTGAATCGAATCTAATTTGATCAAACGCGATTTGTGTTTTTTCTCCGAAAAAAACTTGAATGTCGGGAAGGCTGCAAACATCTCCAAATTGATCCCTAGACCGCTCCCATTGACTTAAACAGCAATTCGGCAGGTTTTAGGTGGCGAATGGTCAAATTCGAATTCTTAAAGGGCCAGAATATGATAAATCTTGGAAATCAGATTTGATTTTTTTTTAAAAAAACTCGAATCGAGTTGGGATAATTCCCTTAAACTCTCGACTAATCAAAATGTATTAATAAAATCTAATGTTTCCAACTCGGACGAATTTAAAGACCTGAGAACTCTAAATCAAATTTGATCAAACTTGATTCGAGTTTTTTTCCCTGAAAAATACTTGTAGGCTGCAAATATCTCCAAATTGATCCCCGGACCTCTCCTGTTGATTTAAACAGCAATAAGGCAGGTTTTAGGCTGCAAATAGTCTAATTAGAATTCTTAAAGGGCCAGAGTATGATAAATCTCGAAAATCGAATTCGAAGTTTTTGAAAAACTCAAAATGATTAAACTCCCATAAATTCAAATTTCGACTAATGGAAATTTATTAAAAAAATCAAATTTTTCTAACTTTGGCGAATTTAAATGACCCGAAAACTCGAAATGTCAATAAGGCTGCAAACCTCTCCAAATTGATCCCTGGACCTCTCCTGTTGACTTAAACAGCAATTCGGCAGGTTTTAGGTTGCAAATAGTTTTCTTAAAGGACGAGAGAATGATAAATCTCGAACCTTTAATTCAAATTTTTTTAAAAAACTCAAAACGAGTTTGGATAATTCCCTCAAACTCTCATAAATTCGACTAATCAAAATGTATTAAAATCGTATTTTTCCAAACTTTTTCAAACTTGATTTGAGTTTTTACTCCGAAAAAACTGAAATTTTTCAAACTTGATTTGAGTTTTTACTCCGAAAAAACTGAAATGTCAGGAAGTCTGCAAACATCTCCAAATTGATCTCTAGACCTCTCCCATTGACTTAAACAGCTATTCGGCAGGCTTTAGGTGGCGAATAGTCGAATTCAAATTCTTAAAAGGCCAGAGTATGATTAATCTCGAAAATCAAATTAGATTTTTTTTTAAAAAAAAAAACTCGAATCGAGTTTGGATAATTCCCTTAAACACTCATAAATTCGAAATTCAACTAATCAAAATGTATTAAGTAAAGCGAATTTTTCCAACGATTTCAAACGACCTGAAAACTCGAAATTGAATTCGATCAAACTTGATTTTCTCCGAAAAAAATGGATTTTCAGGAAGCTTGCAAACGTCTCCAAATTGATCCCTAGACCTCTCCCATTGACTTATACAGTAATTCAGCAGGTTTCAGGTGACGAATAGTTGAATTCAAATTCTTAAAAGGCCAGAGTATGATAAATCTCGAAAATCCAATTCGATTTTTTTTTTTTTTTAAAAACTCGAATCGAGTTTGGATAATTCCCTTACACTCTCATAAATTCGAAAATCGACTAAATATAATGTTGTAATTAAAGCAAATTTTTCCAGCTCAGACGATTTCAAACTACCTGAAAACTCGAAATTGAATTCGATCAAACTTGATTTTCTCCGAAAAAAAAATGAATTTTCAGGAAGGCTGCAAACGTCTCTAAATTGATCCCTAGACCTCTCCCGTTGACTTATACAGTAATTCAGCAGGTTTTACGTGGCGAATAGTCGAAGAATTCGAGTTCTTAAAGGGCCAGAGTATGATAAATCCCGAAATTCAAATCGAGTTTGGATAAATCCCTAGTCGAATTTGACCATAAAAAAAATTAAAATTAGAATTTTCAATTCGACGTCTAATAAATCTGCCCCTTGATGTTTAAAGCGCCTCTCCTTAACCAGCCGTATGCAGATATTATAGAAACCTGTCTGTACATTCTGTGGCGACACTTAGAATACTACCTGCTCCACTGCACCACCAGCGATTCCCAAGACCCCGTCTTCTCAAGCACGACATTCGGCAGCAGAAGGTTTCAAGGTGAGACCCACCAAAGGGAACCCACCGTACTACCTTCCACTGTGTGTGTGTATATATATATATATATATATATATATATATATATATATATATATATATATATATATATATATATATATATATATATATATTCAGTACCGTTATAGCTGACCTTTTCCTTTGTCTCTCTCTTCTCAGATACAATTAACACTGATCCTAACATGGACCTGAGGAACCTCCGACAGAATAAAGTCAGCCAACAGGACGTAGATATGGTAAAAACAAGACGGGTCGGGGGGCAGCCATTCCCCAAACTGGGTGACTGTTAAAGGGGTTGTTCACCTTTAAATTAACTATTAGTATGATGTAGAGAGGGATATTCTGAGACAATTTGCAATTGGTTTTAATTTTTTATTATTTGTGGTTTTTGACTTATTTAGCTTTTTATTCAGCAGTCTGCTATTTCAGCCATCTGATTGCTAGGGTCCAAGTCACCCTAGCAACCATGCATTGATTTGAATAAGAAACAGGGATACGAATAGGAGAAGCCTAAATAAAAAGAGTAATAAAAAGTAGCAATAACAATAAATGTGTAGCCTTACAGAGCGTTTTTTTTTCTAGATGGGGTCAGTGACCCCCATTTGAGAGCTGGAAAGAGTCAGAAGGCAAATTGTTCAAAAACTATACAGAATACATAAGGAAGACCAATTGACAAGTTGCTTACAATTGCCCATTCTATAACAAACTAAATGTGAACTTAAAGGGGTGCTTCACCTTTAAGTTAACTTTTAGTATGTTATAGAATGGCAAATTCTAAGCAACTTGTCAATTGGCCTTCATTATTTACTTGTTATAGGGATCCCTCGCAAAATATTCGTCCGAATACCGAATCCTAATTTGCGTATGCAAATTAGGGATGGGAAGGGGAAATATTTTTTACTTCCTTGTTTTGTGACCAGAAGTCACACGATTTCCCTCCCCGCCCCTAATTAGCGAATTTGCAAATTAGGATTTGGTTCGGCCAGACAGGAAAAGACCAAATCCTGGATTCGTTGCATCCCTAATTTATTTGTCTGTTACCTCTTTCCAGCTATCAAATGTGGGTCGGTGACCCCATATAAAAACAAATGCTCTGTACGGCTACACATTTATTGTTCTTGCTGCTTTTTATTACTCATCTTTCTATTCAGGCCTCTCCTATTCTTATTCAAATCAGTGCATGGTTGCTAGGGCATATTGGACCCTAGCAACCAGATGGCTGAAATTGCAAACTGGAGAGCTGCTGAATAAAAAGCTTAATGACTCAAAAACCACAAATAATAAACAATGAAAACCAATTGCAAATTGTCTCAGAATACCCCTCCCTACATAATACTTAAAGTTAACTCAAAGGTGAACAACCCCTTTAACCATCCCCATATTACTAGGCTATTGGGGCCCCCCGGATCCTCCGTGCACCCATAGATCTGCCCTGGCCCCGCCCATCATGCATATATTTGTATCCCCATTGTGTATGTGACAGTTTGCTGATGTCTGTACCACTTTTGTGTGTGTGTCTCTTTTATTCGCAGCTGCTGAGAGAAGGCGCCAATAGTTTTGGGGAGTCCCTGCAGAAGAGACTGTTAGATATTGAATCATTGTACTGTAAGGTGAGATCCCGTCACAGCTTCATCCAGGCGCTGGTCCGGCGAATCAGAGGCCTCCTGCGAATATCCAGAGCTTGATGAGATCGTACACAACTGTTATAACTACCAAAAAAAAACGGGTTTTTTTCACTTTTTTCAGACATAGTACGGAACTTTTTTATTGCCCCATGCGAATCAATTAAACAAAATAATAATAATCCCTTATTTTTGTCTCCAGTTTGTCTTTTCTGGACCTTGCGGTGGGTCCTGTTCAGAAATGGTCCCCTCGAGTCCCTGTCTGAGGGGGCGGGGCCTGATAGATACCGTCGCCTATCGTCTAATCGTATTGCATTCTTTCCATGGCGATAACCTGCATCAGAAGGTCTTCCAGCTTTGCTCAACTGGTTTCATTTCTTGTGGTGGGGGGAGAGATGCCCAGGGTGGGCTCCAATGTGAGAAGTCACATGCTCTGGGGACCCTGAAGGGAACCTTTGGGCAGAGAACATAGAATATACATATAATACACACAAGACATGTGTAAATTATATCCTTATAAACGGTGACTAGTGATGTCATCAGTTATACACCCAACCTCCCTCTGACTCCCACAGTCCCACCCACCCTATCTTTGACTCCCACCGTCCCACCCTCCCTATCTCTGACTCCCACCCACCCTCCCTATCTCTGACTCCCACCCACCCTCCCTATCTCTGACTCCCACCCACCCTCCCTATCTCTGACTCCCACCCACCCTCCCTATCTCTGACTCCCACCCACCCTCCCTATCTCTGACTCCCACCCACCCTCCCTATCTCTGACTCCCACCCTCCCTATCTCTGACTCCCACCCACCCACCCTCCCTATCTCTGACACCCACCCACCCTCCCTATCTCTGACACCCACCCTCCCTATCTCTGACACCCACCCTCCCTATCTCTGACACCCACCCTCCCTATCTCTGACACCCACCCTCCCTATCTCTGACTCCCACCCTCCCTATCTCTGACTCCCACCCGCCCACCCTCCCTATCTCTGACTCCCACCCTCCCTATCTCTGACTCCCACCCGCCCACCCTCCCTATCTCTGACTCCCGCCCACCCACCCTCTCTCTGACTCCCGCCCACCCTCTCTTTCTTTCTCTCTGACTCCCAAAACTGCCTCACCCACCCTCTCTCTCTCTGACTCCCACCATCCTCTCGCTCACCCTCTGACTCACCACTCACCCACCCTCTATCTGATTCACTTGTTTGTTGGTTTCAGCAATGTTGCACATTATTTAAAAAACAAACAATATGCGTTTATGTTAAATAAGGCTTTATTAAATGACAAAACAATTCTCTGCTTTTAGCTACACTTCACAGTGGGCAATACCACTTACCAACTAAAGGGCAAATGTGTGTTCCCCCCCCCCCTGTTTGTACCAATTTCTAGGCAAGTGGCGTTTGTCTTCTTTGGTTTAAGCAACTCCATAAAAGGGAAAGGACAATGAAACTTAACCATTTAATTCACTGGGGTAGGAAGATATCGGATATTGGAGGCTTAGTACGCATATATAATCAGGAATTCTTATAAGGCACAATTCTCATAAGGCCTAGTTACTAAAGGCTCCTGGCCCATCTCTGCTTTGGCCTCCACTGATTGGAGTAGGTTATACATTGCGGGAGATGCCGGGAGTTGTGGTTAACTAGCTGAGGCCACGGGTTGGATTTCCCTAGGTTAGTCCAGTAGAGAGTTGAATGTTAGGCACTAGAAGGATACAAAGGCATGTGATACACGGAGTGTGAGAATGTCAGACCATAAGAGACTGTTATTGATGAATAAATACGAGTGGAGACCAACATTAAACACAAATAAGAGCTGCCGTTTTTCCCAGCCAACTGGTTGAGTCTCCGTCCCTTGCACGCCCAAGTCCAAGTTACTGTTTTCTTCCGGCGCTTTCAGAATCGCCCAGTAGCGTTCCCCACCTTCGCCCAGTCTGGAAAGGTATCCAGTTGGAAGAGGCTGATGCCCCAAGTGTTAATGGCGACCATGATGATAGCGAGGCCAATCAGATTCACTCCCAGACCGGCTTTCACCTACGAGAGAGCAAAGTTGGGCGACCGAAGGCACCTACTCCTGTGTCTTAGGCTCATGATATAATTGGTGGAGAAACGCCCACAACTGTGAATAGGAGGCAGGTGGGACAATTTTGGAGAACTCTGCTGCCTCAAATAAGCCAACGGACAACAAATTCCATAGCCCTTACTTTATACGGTGCAGAGTGTGCTTACTCATTGCTTAGGAAAGGGTAAGTTCAACATGGGAAGACTTTATGCACCAAGTTCAATATCCCAAAACGTCATCACCATTGATGCTCTCGTTGACAACCCCACCTGCCCTAACCTACGCAAATTCATCCCGACCCATTGTGTTCTAAATGCAGTTTTTCAATCATAACCCACCGAACTTACAGGTTACAGGCCAATGAGAAGTGGAGAACCTACTGCCACTTCTACTTTTAAAGGATATGGGCCTGAATCCATTGAACAAGGCTGCTCACTTGGAGTTCACCAGTCCAGATGAAGCTCTAAAAGGGATTTTATGGTCCCCAGCCTGTCATCAATTTAGTAGAAACTGGCTTCTGCCTATGTGGTCATGTCAAATAATCTTCCCCTGGAATGAAAACGTTGGACATAAGGACAACGTTTCAGTTTTAGGGTCTGAAACTCGACTGCTTAGGGTTGACCAAAAAAAAAGGTTGGTTTTTTTTTTGGTCAACCCTAAGCAGTTGAGTTTCAGACCCTAAACCCCCATCCTTCAACCCTTTTCATAAGGGATGTATGCCCCCATTTCCCCTTGTCTAGAATTACAGGTATGGCTAGTGTTGGAACACAGTTTTTCTATCATAACCCACCGAACCTGCAGGTTTTAGGCCAATGAGAAGTAGAGAACCTACTGCCACTTCTACTTTTGAAGGACATGGGCCTGAATCCATAGAACAAGGCTGCCCACCTGGAGTTCACCAGGCCAGATGAAGCTCTAAAAGGGATTTTATGGTCCCCAGCCTGTCATCAATTTAGTAGAATCTGGCCCTTGCCTATGTGATCATGTCAAATAATCTTCCCCTGGAAGGAAAACGTTGGACATAAGGACAACTCAACATTGGGGGTTGTTGTCTGAAACGCAACTGCTTAGGGTTGACCACAAAAAGAAGGTTCTCTTTTTGGTCAACCCTAAGCAGTTGAGTTGCAGGCCCTAAACTCCCATTTTTCTCTTTCATAAGAGATGTGTGCCCCTATTTGCCCTTGTCTAGGATTACAGCTATGGCTAGTGTTTCTTACAGAATCCCCCATGGGCATCGGGGCAAAAGAAAAGGGCTAGGAAAGTAAGTGACTTACCATATCCCGAATGTGGCAATGGCCGTAGTTATACACAATGGCATTGGGTGGGTTCCCAACTGGTAACATCACAGCGAGAGAAATGCACATGGTAACCGGGATGAGCGTGTACAGTGGGTTAATGTGCAGCGCTTCCGACTGTAGGGAAAAGAAAGATCTGTAGGAATTCTAAGGAATGCGAAAGATCTTAATCACTGCACTAAGCAGGGTTAACTATGAACCCGAAATGACTCATTTTCCAATATCATTGTTCTTTAGAGGAGGAGGCAGTTAAACAATTTTCCCTTCCTAGTTAAATACCCTGTCTCATGAACTCCTCCTTATCTGGAAACCAGAGACACATGGTTCACCATACTTACCAGGCTGCACAGAATGGGCAGGAAGATGGTCACGGTGGCCGGGTTACTGACAAATTCGGTCACGGCAGAGACCAGGGTGCAGGCCAGCAGTGTGACCGCCCAGGAAGGAAGGCTACTGAGACATTCCATCTGTCGCCCGATCCAGGTGGAGAGGCCGGAGGTCTGGGAATGGGTTTGTGTAGTCAGTTTATAGTATGGGGGGGGTCCATAAGGAAAAGGCGACTTCTGATTGGTTCATTAGTAATAATAGTAATTTCTGTGCCGTAAGTAGATTAGAGACCTACTTTACAGCCTGCAGCAAGTGCATAGCCTCCTCCAACCAACACCACAATCTCCCAGGGCATGTGTCTCTGGAACTCTGGCCAAGTCAGCATTGAGTCCGTGTGTCCATCTTCCTCGCTGTCATCACCCTCTCCTGTAATGATACAAAACTGTCACTATACCTTCTAGTAGTTTATTAGGCTATATTTTATTTTTGGGTTTCCATCCCCTTTAAACTCAGTAATGGGCCCTTAGACTGCTTGTCTCTGCCTGACACCCTGGAAATGTCAAGTGCTGGGGTAGTTATTGGTTTTCAATAAGGCCCATTGCAGGGTTCTTACCTGGTTCCTTCTTTCCAAAACACAGAAATGTGGGTTTTTTGGATGGAATGAGGAAGAGTAGGAATCCGAGTAGAACAGAGACGGTGGCGTCTGTCCTGAACCCCTTCCTTAAAGAAAAACAAAGCAATAGAAACATTAAAGCATATTGTACCCCAATGTTTCTATATATCTGTAACCTTGTTATGAGCTAAGGGGGCCCAGTCTGAAGGTCAGTTAGGGGGAGATTTGGGGTGAGTGTTTATTTGTACCCTGGGTACCCCTGGAACTATAGCAGGGTGACACCCCAATGTATATCTGTAACCTTGTTATGAGCTAAGGGGGCCCAGTCTGAAGGTCAGTTAGGGGGAGATTTGGGGTGAGTGTTTATTTGTACCCTGGGTACCCTTGGAACTATAGCAGGGTGACACCCCAATGTTTCTATATATCTGTAACCTTGTTATGAGCTAAGGGGGCCCAGCCTGAAGGCCAGTTAGGGGGAGATTTGGGGTGAGTGCTTATTTGTACCCTGGGTACCCCTGGAACTATAGCAGGGTGACTGTTACCCCAATGTTTCTATATATCTGTAACCTTGTTATGAGCTAAGGGGGCCCAGTCTGAAGGTCAGTTAGGGGGAGATTTGGGGTGAGTGATTATTTGTACCCTGGGTACCCCTGGAACTATAGCAGGGTGACTGTTACCCCAATATATCTATATATCTGTAACCTTGTTATGAGCCAAGGGGGTAGGGAGAATATTTGGGGAAATGATGGACAGCTGTGAGGGGCTTTCAAAGGAAATAACCCTGACACCCCAATGCTAAAGGGATACACTTACTTCTCAAATAAAGACTCCCATCCAGGCACAAAGCCGGGCTCTCTTGTGAACCAAAGAACCATCATTAGGACAAAGAAAAAGATGGTCACCTTCTCTGGGTAACTGTAAATATACACAACACCATATATAATATGTTATATAAACTATGATCTAACACCTGGTTGTAAATACTTAGTAACAAAGCAGCTGCGTGATAGCCGTGCACAATACATCCCCTTTAAAGGGACAATATATGAGAAATCATTACCTGATATCCCCCAATTTTTCATACTCCTCCTGGATTCTCCGCTCTGACAGCTCCTCTCGTTTGGTCTTTGTCTTCTTGCTAAATGAGCAGGTTTCCTTAAAGCTGGGACATTGATCACAAGGACAAATAAACTGGTTAAAAAAACACAAATTTTGTTTGCGTGGGGGGGGGACTCAACTCGTAGCTGTCGTTCCACAAATTGCAACATTAGCTCCTTTGTGAAAGAGTGAAGCATGCTGGGGGTTGTATAAGACCAAACTCAAGATTAATTATTAAAGTGAACATAAAGAGTCCTTAAAATCATCCATTTTATATATCCAAATATAAACAGTACAAGCTTTATTATAAATGCAAAAGAATTAGCCAATGAGAATCCTGCATTCCAACTGTTATCCAACATAGGGAGATTATTGGGCAATTTTGGCAGCTGACAAACACCAGAAGGACAGTTACATAAGTGATTGCCCCACACAAAACATCTCCCACTTTGTCTACTCACTTGTAACCCAGAAAGAGCCAGTGCATCCAAACCCAGGTCATCAAGAGGAAGATAATAGTTATGGGCACGCTGAATACAAACCAAGTGCCAAAATGAACCACTTCGGCATCTGGATACCGGCTGCAATAAGAGAGGAGATGAGACATCACTCTGTGGCACCAATGAGAAACTATATGTCTGAGCAATTAGGCTCAGAGAGATAAGGGCACTGAGTACGGAGAAGCAAGTACACTGCAGTAGAATAGATAATGGGATGATAGATGGATAATATGTGGATATTGGCAGATACATCCATAAATATATAGACTGATGTGGGTGGGAGGATAGATATGGATAAAGATTGATGGATGTGGGCTGGTGGATGGAGAAGGATAATGATAGATAGATGTGGGTGGGTGGATATATAAGTTTGAAGAGATGTGGATGAGGATCAATGGATGTGGGTTGACTTGGGGGAGTGGGCACATAGTTATAGTCAAGGGAGGACATATGTGGTTGGTAGGGTGGATAAATACGAGTGAGTATGGATAGATGTGGTTGGCAAGATAGTTATAGTTAAGAAAGGATATATGTGGTTGTTGGCTGGATAGACATGCGTAACTACAAATGGATGTGGTTGGGTGGATAGACATGAGTAAGTATGGATAGATGTGGTTGGATGGAGAGATATGAGTGAGTATAGATAGATGTGGTTGGGTGGATAGACATGAGTAAGTATGGATAGATGTGGTTGGATGGAGAGATATGAGTGAGTATAGATAGATGTGGTTGGGTGGATAGACATGAGTAAGTATGGATAGATGTGGTTGGGTGGAGAGGTTTGGATAAAGATAGATAGATGTGGGTGGATGGGTATGGTTAGGGAAGGCTATATATGTTCAGTAGGATAGGTCTGCTTGTTTGTTGAGGACAAAGTGTTCGGCCAGTGTAAGGATGGTTAGATATTATTGGGTGGGTAGATATGGGCAATGATGTATGGATGTGGGTAGGTGGGTAGATATGATCGATGATGGATGAATGAGGGTAGGTGGGTAGATATGGTTGATGATGGATGGATGAGGGTAGGTGGGTATATATGGTCGATGATGGATGGATGAGGGTAGGTGGGTAGATATGAGCAATGATGGATGAGGGTAGGTGGGTATATATATGGTCGATGATGGATAGATGTGGGTAGATATGATCAATGATGGATGGATGAGGGTAGGTGGGTAGATATGGTTGATGATGGATGGATGAGGGTAGGTGGGTATATATGGTCGATGATGGATGGATGAGGGTAGGTGGGTAGATATGAGCAATGATGGATGAGGGTAGGTGGGTAGATATAGGCAATGATAGATAGATGTGGGTAGATATGATCAATGATGGATGGATGAGGGTAGGTGGGTATATATGGTTGATGATGGATGTATGAGGGTAGGTGGGTATATATATGGTCGATGATGGATAGATGTGGGTAGGTGGGTATATATGATCGATGATGGATGAATGAGGGTAGGTGGCTATATCTATGGTCGATGATGGATAGATGTAGGTAGATATGATCGATGATGGATGGATGAGGGTAGGTGGGTAGATATGGTTGATGATGGATGGATGAGGGTAGGTGGGTATATATGGTCGATGATGGATGGATGAGGGTAGGTGGGTAGATATGAGCAATGATGGATGAGGGTAGGTGGGTAGATATGGGCAATGATGGATAGATGTGGGTAGATATGATCGATGATGGATGGATGAGGGTAGGTGGGTAGATATGGGCAATGATGGATGGATGTGAGTAGGTGGGTAGATAAGGTTAGTGATAAATGGATGTGGTGGGTAGGTAGATATCTATAGAGATGGATGGATGTAGGTGGGTGGGTGGAGAGATATAGATAATGCAGGATAGATAAGGTGGAACAGACAGACAGATAACATGTGCTGCTGTGTGCGCCATCCCTACTTCTTGAAGTGCTCCAGGAATATGAGGCTGGTGGAAGTTCCTATGATGGTGGTCAAACCTCCGATGGTTGCTGCGTAGGAGACACTGAGTGACAGGCACTTGCAGATCATGTGGTCATGCCGAGACTGGTACTTCCCTTTGTCCTTCTGGTTTTTGGAGTCAGTAGGCGGCAGCACAAGGATCTGTGTCTATGGCAAAGCACAACATCATGGCTTTAGTTTCCCTTTAATAAATGCCCCAGTTCCCCCATACAATGGTGTTTAGGTGCAATTCCAAGGGTAAGACGTTCTGATATCAGGGGGCGATAGATACAAGATGCTAACTGCTTACTGGTTGCTATGGTTTCCTGCATGGTCAGGGTCGGTCTCTACTAACCTGAGGGAGGGACTGACCATTGGTGGGAGGTTTCATGAGGATTGGGTTAGCAATCATGTGCACGCCATTCAGGTTCTGCTGAATCAAACACAACGTTGGTTAGACCCCCACCTCTACATGACATATCCCATTCCCCACCCCCTCCGCAGTCTATTTTTTTTTAAAAGGGGCCCCATTCTACACGTTGGCCCTCTGCCCAAGGTCCCAGGTGATCAACGGGTCAAGAATAGGGGCACAGTGTTGTGATAGATAACTTCACCTGTGCCACAATATCAAATAAATAAGGCCACTTTTATAACAGGCTTTAGTTGCCCTTTAATTTTATCGCTATGCACTGTGGCCTTAGAAACATGCTGGCAGATATGAACAGGTTAGATACCTTGCTCTGGATAAGTTTGCTCAGATCCTTGGCTGTGGCCCTGCAAAGCAAGTCAGATCAATTACCAGCAGTATTGAAAAAGATACTCTCATACTACTAATAGTACTAATACTGATAATACTACTAATACTGCTAATACTACTAATGCTACCAATACTACTACTACTACTACTACTAATACTGCTAATGCTACTAATACTGCTAATACTACCAATGCTACTACCAATACTACTACTACTACTACTACTACTAATACTAATACTACTAATACTGCTAATACTGCTAATACTACCAATACTACTACTTCTACTACTACTACTAATACTGCTAATACTGCTAATACTACTAATACTACCAATGCTGCTAATACTACTAATACTACTAATACTGCTAATACTACTTATACTCCTGTGTCCCAGACCTCTAACCTAATGATAAAGCACCACCAAAAGACTCAATTGGGGCTCACAATAGGAACAATCATGTTTGTATTAAAGGGGATACAAACCTTCCCTACGGAACTCTCCAACTTGTGCCTCCACTTCTAGCTAGAACTCCACCTCAAACTTAAATACCCCTGCTCCAATGAGAACTCTCCCTATCAGAACCACCTTGCTGGTATTGAACATAATTGGGAAGGTATATGTCCCCTTTACGTTAATCGGAAACATTCCACATTTACAACTGAAATCACTATTACAGCATCATGGTTCCTCTCTGGTTCTTGGTGGCCCAGCCCAGTAGCCCACTGCATTACTGAAAGCCAATCTTACTCCTCATTGATAAAGATGAGCTCAATCGAAGGCTGGTTCTGCTTCTCACCCGCCCCTGCAATTAGAGAGAATGGGCTGTTGGTACAGGAATTTAGTGCCCTTCAGGTATTTCATTATCCCACCTTAAGTATCTGCAAATGATTGAGAGGTGTTTCCCTTAGAAAGTACAGTATGAGGGTATAGCTTATTGTGTGCCCAGAACATTCCTTCTCTGTATATTTGTATTTATACATATGGGAGGAGGAGGTGCCATATTGATTCCCTTAGACAGTACAGTATGAGGGTATAGCTTATTGTGTGCCCAGAACATTCCTTCTCTGTATATTTGTATTTATACATATGGGAGGAGGAGGTGCCATATTGATTCCCTTAGACAGTACAGTATGAGGGTATAGATTATTGTGTGCCCAGAGCATTCCTTCTCTGTATATTTGTATTTATACATATGGGAGGAGGAGGTGCCATATTGATTCCCTTAGACAGAACAGTATGAGGGTATAGCTTATTGTGTGCCCAGAACATTCCTTCTCTGTATATTTGTATTTATACATATGGGAGGAGGAGGTGCCATATTGATTCCCTTAGACAGTACAGTATGAGGGTATAGCTTATTGTGTGCCCAGAACATTCCTTCTCTGTATATTTGTATTTATACATATGGGAGGAGGAGGTGCCATATTGATTCCCTTAGACAGTACAGTACTTATCGACCTTTCTCCTGGGCCGGCTCAGTTGCAGAAGATCCGTTGGTCACAATTCCCTCGTGTTCCTCCTCGGTGTTGATCAGCTGCTGCAGCACGGCCTCCACTATAGGCATGACCATGGCGGTGGAGGAGGTGTTGGAGAGCCACATGGAGAGCAGAGCAGTGCAAGACATGAAGCAGAAGAGTAACCTGCAGGAACGTAGAACAAGGTGGTGCAGGAGGCTAAAACCACTGATCATTGACAATAGGAACTCTATGGTGCAACATTGGGAAGAGTGGGACAATGTGTTGTAAGGCTCTACAAGAACCCATAACAACCAAAGGAGCTTTACTAGTAAAAGCAAGTATCTGATTGGTTGGTTACTACAACGAACAAAATTGCTGGTCCCAGCGCATAGATTCAAATGTGGTATCGCTGCAAATTCCCAGGAGCCTGTGCCACACTCCCAAAGGTATAGGATAAAGTCAAATTGAAGGAATAAACAGCTTCAGAGCAGTAATTTCAAACTGCATGTGTTTTTATTGTGCAGTGCAACACACTACATGTTAGTGTGTTGCACTGCACCAGTCAATTTGACTTTATCCTATTGGTTGGTTACTATATAAGCCCATGATTTAACTGCCCAGAGGGGTGCAGCAGGAGGGCCCCATCAATGACCCCTTAATTACTTACCTACCCGGCTTAGCCCCAGACAACATGACCATCCTCAGTGCAATTCTCTTGTGCAGATTCCATTTCTCCACCGAAGCAGCCAGGCAGATGACCCCCATCAGCAGCAGGGTGGTGTTCTTTACATATTCACCCGCCACCTGCACGGAAACACCCCAAAGAATAATGGGTACAGTTGCACTAGCGCATCCTCCTTTCCTATACAAAAGGGAATCTCCTATCAGAATCAGGAAGGTTATGTTCCCTTTAAACTGTAACCACATGACATTTTGACAGCGTTCCTTTAAATGGGCTGTTCCCCTTTAAATGAACTTTTATTATGACACAGAGAGTGAGACAATTTGCAATTGGTTTTCATTTTTTATTATTTGTGTTTTTTAAGTTATTTAGCTTTTTATTCAGCAATATTATCAATGTGGTTGCTAGGGCCCAAATTACCCTTAGCAACCATGCATTGATTTGAATAAGAGACTGGAATATGCATAGGAGAGGCCTGAATAGAAAGATGAGTAATACAAGGCAGCAGTAACAATACGTTAAAATCTTTACAGAGCACTTGTTTTATAGATGGGGTCAGTGACCCCCTTTTGAAATCTAGGAAGAGTCAGAAGAAAAAGGCAAATAACTCAAAAACTATTTAAAAAAAAGGAAGACCAATTGTATAGTTGTTATTAACCAATCTATAACATTCTAAAAGTTAATGTAAAAGTGAACCACTCCTTTAAAAGGATACTGTCATGGAATAAAAATGTTTGTTTTTTCTTCAAAATGAATCAGTTAATAGTGCTGCTCCAGCTGAATTCTGCACTGAAATCCGTTTCCCAAAAGAGCAAACAGATTTTTTTATATTTAAATTTGAAATCTGACATGTTGTCAGTTTCCCAGCTGCCCCCAGTCATGTGACTTGTGCTCTGATAAACTTCAGTCACTCTTTACTGCTGTACTGCAAGTTGGAGTGATATCAACCTCCTCCCTTCCCCCCCTCCAGCAGCCTTTAAATTAGGGATACACTGAATCCACTATTTTGGATTAGGCTGAAGCCCCGAATCCTTTCATGAACAATTTGGCCGAATACCGAACCAAATCATTATTTGCATATGCAAATTAGGGGTGGGAAGTGGAAAACATTTTTACTTCCTATTTTTTTGACAAAGTCATGCTATTTACCTCCTCGCCCCTATGCAAATTAGAATTCTGTTGGGCCAGACAGAAGGATTTGGCTGAATCCTGCTGAAAAAGGCCGAATCCTGGCCAAATCCCAAACTGAATCCTGGATTCTGTGCATCCCTACTAACAACAGAACAAGGGGAAGGTAACCAGATAGCAGCTCCCTAACATATGATAACAGCTGCCTGGTAAATCTAAGAACAACACTCAGTAGTAAAAATCCAGGTCCCACTGAGACACATTCAGTTACATTGAGAAGGAGAAACAACAGCCTGCCAGAAAGCAGTTCCATCCTAAAGTGCTGGCTCTTTCTGAAAGCACATGACCAGGCAAAATGACCGGAGATGCACCTACACACTAATATTACAACTAAAATAAACTTGCTGGTTCAGGAATTAAATTTTATATTGTAGAGTAAACAGTGTAATTTAGAAATAAAAACGACACCATAAAAATTATGATAGAATCCCGTTAATGAGATGCTTCCCCTTTAAGTAGCAACCAGAAAGCTTTCTTGGTTGCCATGGTGATGCAGCCTTTGTTAATTGGCAGACCTTTCCCCCACTGGGGTGGCCTCTTTGCCCTTATTCTGCTGCTATTTCTAATAAAAACCTCTTTACTCCGGGGTGCAGGGATCCCGTGGGTCGCGGCTGAAAGGACTTTATTGTTTGTCATTATCCGCCCGGCGTCCTGCTGTGGAAGTAAAAGCTTTGCAGGCAGAGATTAGGACTCCCGTGTTCCTTTCTACAAACATAAACTTTCCAAGGCTAATTTGCAACTCCCAGGGAGATGTAGTTCTGCAACAGCAAATCTTAAAGGGGAACTGTTAGGCTATAAATGCTTCTTTACCTAAAACAGGTATAGAAAAGTTGCCTGTAGGGGGAAGCCTGCCAAGAAACAAGAGGAAAGAGGTTGGGGGAGCAGATTCTGACCTGGCTGGATTTGAGCACCCCAAATAGTGGGAACAGGAAAGCAGGAACCAAAGCCGCCGCTCCCAGGGGCACAGCCTCTGACACCCAATATACGGCGGTGACTATCAGCACGTAGGCACAGGACGACTCCTGCAAGGACAAAGGCAGGAGTCAGAACCAGCAGTGCAGAGAATATGCTTTGAATAGCAGCAGCATTTACACCAATCGTTAAACCCAGTGACTCCTGGGGAGATTTTGAAGGTCTGTAGTGTCTCCTCCTCATGTGACAGGAAAGGAAAGGGTTACAGGGGGGCTAATGGGGATCACCGTGCAGTTCTACGCTATAGAGAGATGAATCTTTAACTCTTTCACTGCTAGCCTTCAAGGAACCAATTAACATCATTGTGTTCATAGACCTTAACCATAACCCTAGCCCTTACCCTAACCATAATCATAGCCCTAGCCCTAACCCTAACCATAACCCTAACCCTAGACCTAACCATAACCCTAACCATAACCCTAACCCTAGACCTAACCATAACCCTAACCATAACCCTAGTCCAAACCCTAACCATAACCCTAACTGTAACTGTAGCAATAACCATCACCCTAACCATAACCCTAACTGTAACCCTAGCCCTAAACTTAACTATAATCCTAACTGTAACCCTAACTGTAACCCAAGATGTAACCCAAGCTGTAACCCAAGCCCTTACCCTACCATAACCCTAACATAACCCTAACCGTAACCCTAACCATAACCCTAGCTCTAACCCTAACTGTAATCCTAGCCCTTACCATAACCCTAACCAACAAACTCTTGTCGCTTATTTCGGAGCTGCACTGGCACTGCTTGTACAAAAAGCCCAGACCAAAGGTCTTCTTTAGCTCATAACAAGATCCCAGACTTAGGAAAACCCCGACCCTAACAGACCCTCTAGCTCCAGGGGTATCCAAAACAGTAAATCATCCCTCACTCCCATATGTTACCCTAAATAGCACCCAGTCACTGCTTTGGGCCACCCTAGTATCGAATCACTGGCCCAGAGACTAGAGCTAAAGTCCTGACCATGTTCCTTACTCTGGTGGCCAAGGTCAATATTACTCCTCTAGTTAAAGGGGTGAATAAGTACAGTAGGGCCACACCCCATCTTTGTTTGGCCCCAGTACTTACACTGCTCGGGTGCAACAAGGGAAGAGGGAGAAGGAGGAGAGGAACCAAGATGGCCAGCAAGAGGTTTTTGGATCTGAGTAGCCTCTTCCACACACCCATCCTTTGGCTCTCAATTGCCCGAGCCCCCCGGTCTTGTCTTCTGAGATCCCGGCACCAACGCAAAGTGGCGACTTCTCTTAATCCCTGAGCTGTTCCTCCTGCGCGGCTGCTCTCTCTGTGTTACAACTTGCCCTTGTGCTGCTCAGCTGAGAATAGTTTCTCTGCTACAATTCTTGGGATTAGTGACAATCAACCTCCTCTCTAATCCCACATTAATGGAGTCGGCTGCTGACACCCAGACATAGCAACACACTCAGAAGGGTTACTGTCTGCTCTCTCTCATTTCCCTACAGAAATAGGGATTGGTAACACTAGATAGGTACCTAATATATAGAGACAAGAGGAAAGTGTTGGAAGGGTTACTGTCTGCTCTCTCTCATTTCCCTACAGAAATAGGGATTGGTAGCACTAGATAGGTACCTAATATATAGAGACAAGAGGAAAGTGTTGGAAGGGTTACTGTCTGCTCTCTCTCATTTCCCTACAGAAATATGGGTTGGTAGATAGGTACTTAAAGGGATACTGTCGTGGGAAAAATTTTTTTTTCAAAATGAATCAGTTAATTGTGCTGCTCCAGCATAATTCTGCACTGAAATCCATTTCTCAAAAGAGCAAATTTTTTTATATCCAGTTTTGAAATCTGACATGGGGCTAGACATATTGTCAATTTCCCAGCTGCCCCAAGTCATGTGACTTGTGCCTGTACTTTAGGAGAGAAATATTTTAGTGCCATTTTCTGTACTTTAATGGAAGCTGCCACTAGAGGGCTCTCACTTCATATTTATTAATGGCTGCTGTTCATGCAGGCGATAGAAAAGTCAGTAGATGTTCTTAAATCTGAATTAAAAAATAAAAACTCAATTCCAGTTGGGATCTGCTACAAGAGGTGCCTGAAACAAATTTAAACGGCCAGTGTCACATCCCTTCCTCTTTGAATTCCACTTTTTTGCTAGAAGAAACAATAATATCACTGCTTTTAGCTCAGATTTAATTGATTTATATTAGGCATGCACCGAATCCACTATTTTGGATTCAGCCGAACCCCTGAATCCTTTGCGAAAGATTCGGCCAAATACCGAACCGAATCCTAATTTACATATGAAAATTAGGGGTGGGGAGGGGAAAACATTTTTTGCTTCCTTGTTTTGTAACAAAAACTCATGCGATTTCCCTCCCGCCCCTAATTTGCAAATGCAAATTTGGATTTGGGTCGGCCGGGCAGAAGGATTCTAATACGAATCCTGCTGAAAAAGGCCTAATCCTGGTCGAATCCAGAACCAAATCCTGGATTCAGTGCATCCCCAATTCATATATTATTTATTATAACTGCTCTTATCTTCTCTATTCTCATAGCTAAAGGCTTTTCCAGACAGCAGTGCTGTAAATGAACAGGAGACTTCTATTTAGGTCTGACACAAATCAAATACCTAATATCCCTGCTATAAAGACCGTAGCATCTACTGTTCAGTTCAGCCACAGTCAGCAGAATATTAAATTAGTGAGCAGAGGAAAGTCTGACATGACTTTTCCCTGCTCACTAACTGCATCCTCTAAACAGAGCAACATCACAAAATTGCTCAGAATCCACCCCACCTGTGATCTGATTGGTGCTGGAGTGGCTGCCTGCAATCTGATTGGATCACTGATGCTGCAGAGACGGTTGGTCAAGTTTAATGAAACATACGCAGATTTCTCCAATCCTATTGGCTCAGCATGTTCTCACATTTATTTCAGGGAAGCCAGCACCATAATAAAGATACATAGAGAACGTCTGCAAATACAGCGGGACTGAGTATTGTCACATGAGTACCGACACCAAAAAGCCCCTCCCCTTTATAGAATATATTTGTACATGTACATTAAGCAAACCTTCCCCAGCCCACCTTAGTACATGAGCCCCCAGATTTAATAGAACTCTGTATTATTATTATTATTATTATTATCCTACCCCTTGTCTTCTGCTCCATTCTATGGCTGGATTACAGGGGGACCACACCAGATTAGGACTATAGAGGGACCAGAAAGGCCTTAAAGGACCAGTAACATCAATATTTTTTTTAAAAAAAATTCGTTAGTATACATTGAAAAAAAACCAGCAAGACAAATTACATTTTAAAATCGCAAAGTCTTTATTAAGAAATAACTTACTAAAACTCTGCTTGCACTCCTCTTCAGAAACTGATCAGGTGATTCATCGTGCGGCGTTCGATTTATCCTCCCTACCTTCCTTATAGGAGATAGCCAGGGAGGAGAAATCGAGATGGATCATTGCCCTGACGCCTTTTCTGAAGAGGAGTGCAAGCAGAGTTGAATTTGTATTGGTGGTTTTTTTTTCCACTATATACAAACAAATTTTTTTAATATTTTTTTTATTGTTACTGGTCCTTTTATCAAAGGATAAGTAAACCTTAAAAATAAGCAAATGTAACACTGATGAGGGAGCTATTCTAAGCACTTTTGTAATTTACATTCATTATTTATTTTGTTTTTATTCTAAGATATTAAGGGATACATGTGCTGTTAATATGAATGAATTTTGTGACAACAGCGCCACCTGCTGGTCAGTTTCCCACCAGTCTGACCAGCAAGTAGTCAAGGAAGTTGTCAGGAGAAAGAAAGAGGCTGATGTTCTTCTGCTTAGGAAAGATGTGAGAAAGGTTTCTAATTTTATTCCTAAGCAGAAGAACATCAGCCTCTTTCTTTTCTTTCTTGACTACTTGCTGGTCAGACTGGTGGGAAACTGACCAGCAGGTGGCGCTGTTTTAACAAAATTCATTCATATTCACAGCACATGTATCCCTTAATATCTTGGAATGTAAAAAGAATAAATAATGAATGTAAATAACAAAAGTGCTTAGAACAACCCCCTCATCAATTTTATATTCACTTATTTTTAAAGTTTACTTATCCTTTAAGGTTTACTTATGCTTTAATGAGCAATTTTAACACATATGTATATTGGTAAAATAGGTGAACGTACTAATATTTTGGGGCACTAAAATGGCCCAGTAACATAGTTTGTAGGGTTATCCCCCAGGGGGCTCAGGTAATTATTCAATCAAATCCCTGAGTTCCGTAAGAGGTGGGCCCTAAGAATGGGGCCCAAATGGAAAAAAAACCTAATTAATTGTGTTTCTGGCCATGCCCTCAATTCATCCCAACCACACCCAATGAAGCACTAACACCCCACCCAAACTCCACCCCCTCATCCACAAGGCCAACCCTTTGGTGGTTTTCAAATTTGACCTTTGCATTTCTTGGGGTGCTTGACTTGAGAACCCCCTGTAACTACCTGATGGTGGTCCTGGAGCAAACCCTGTAACTATGGAGTAGAATAGGGTGGGTTGGCCTAAAACCACAGGGTTTACTAATAGGTGGTTTTAGTGGGTAAGTGGCCCCCACAGCCCACCCCACCCAAGACCCAGTCCATTGGCATTCCTCCTCCAGTCACCGGGCTGTCATGTATTTATATACTCTGGCCACCCCATTAAAGGGACCTCAGAGTTGGTTGGGTTGGGTCAAGGTTGGGAGAGGGAGGGTTAGGGTCTACCTGTTGATCATTTTTCATACGTTTCAGCCTGACTTCACCCACAGGAATATGATTGGTCACAAGTGGGGTGTTGGTATTGGCCAAAAATACACTTAACTGGGGGGTCCAACGGATGATTATCAGGGTTACCCCTCAATCCCATTATATTGAGTAGAATAAATTAGAGTATTGAGTAATAGCTCAGCATGCAGGAATAGTGGGGAAACCCCTTAATTTTGGTCACTGCCCCCTTCCTTGTGGTAGGGAAACATCAAGTCTCTTCTAAGGGCCACAAAGAGTTCAGTGAGGGAGTCCAGCCAGATCTTCTGTTGGTGGCCAGTGTCGGACTTGGGGGTTTTCATCGCTGTGTAAGCCATGGTCAGCAGGGTTCTCTCAAAGTCCTGCCTCTTCAGGGGCCCCTGGGCGTGAGACAGTTTGGCCCCCAGCCTGCGGATATCAGAGACGGTCTTGGGTATGACGTCATTGCAAATGACATGGAAGGTGGTGGCTTTCCTTAGGGAGGACAATTCAGGGTCCTGTAGGGTCATCACTTGGTCTGTATTGAGCATCACCCCACTCAGCAGGAACTGGAAGGGAAGGAAATGATAGGTTAAAGGGAAACTCCGCTCTAAAATAGAACTCAAGCAGTGGGTGGGGCTAGAACACTCTGATGGAAGCTTAAAGGGGAGGCACATGGAGCCTGTGACTCAAGTAGTGGGTGGGATTAGAGCACTCTGATGGCAGCCTAAAGGGAAGGGGCAAGGAGTCTGTGACTCAAGCAGTGGGTGGGACTAGAAGATTCTGATGAAAGCTTACAGGGGAGGGCACAGAGTCTTCGACTCAAGCAGCTGGTGCGACTAGAAGGCTCTGATACAAGTGTACAGGGGAGGGGCAGGGAGTCTGTGACTCGCTCAGTAGGTGGGGCTAAAACCCTCTGATGACAGGAAACAATGACATTATTCCATGTAGACTGTTTTCACTTGCCTCGTACAGAAGCTCCACTTCAGGCACCGATCTCTGCAGGACAGGGTTCAGCAACTCAGCAGAGGAACGTCGGATACGATGTGCCGATGGGAAATACACAACTGGAATATACAACAAATAAAATTTAGACTGTACCAGCTATAAGCAAACTTAGGGGGCTGTTCCTGCTGAATTCTGCTTAGTACAGGGGAATATCTATGCTGCCATAGTTTTATGGGATCTCTCTGTACAGACTATAAGCAAACTTAGGGGGCTGTTCCTGCTGAATTGTGCTTAGTACAGGGAATACCTATGCTGCCATAGTTTTATGGGATCTCTCTGTACAGACTATGAGCAAACTTAGGGGGCTGTTCCTGCTGAATTGTGCTTAGTACAGGGGAATACCTATGCTGCCATAGTTTTATGGGATCTCTCTGTACAGAGTATGAGCAAACTTAGGGACTGTTCCTGCTGAATTGTGCTTAGTACAGGGGAATACCTATGCTGCCATAGTTTTATGGGATCTCTCTGTACAGACTATGAGTAAACTTAGGGGCTGTTCCTGCTGAATTGTGCTTAGTACAGGGAATACCTATGCTGTCATAGTTTTATGGGATCTCTCTGTACAGACTATGAGCAAACTTAGGGGCTGTTCCTGCTGAATTGTGCTTAGTACAGGGAATACCTATGCTGCCATAGTTTTATGGGATCTCTCTGTACAGACTATGAGCAAACTTAGGGGCTGTTCCTGCTGAATGGTCTGTAATACAACAAGCCTGAGAATGATCCATCCTTATATTCAAGGAAATACACATTGAATTTCCAGCCCATACAAATATTGATGCTGGCGACTCAGGTTGTAGAAAACATGTGCAGCCAAGAATCTATCAAAGCAAATAAGAAGCAGCTGTATTCGGGGGTGACATTCTGATGTAAAGCAGCGCCTGCATATAACATAGTGTTGTACAGACATCGGGGGAATGAGCAGTTATTAATGAATATAAAGGAGGGAGACGTATATACAGGACAGGGTGTGTATAGTACTGGGATCCAGTGGAATGTTGGACTGGGGTTCTGCCTGGACCAGTTCTGTTTGGCCCAACTCTCTGCCTTTTATACTGAGCCAGACAAACAGAAGGGGATTGGCTACTGCAGAGACACAGACGCAGTAGTCGGTGCAGGAGGTGCTGGATACTCGCAGTGACTTCTGCACTAGGCCAATTGCATTATATTAAAGGGGAAATAAAACACAGATACAGGTACTTTCTAAATAAACATGAAGAGCTGATGTACTGTGTCCCATTAACAACAGCCCTGTATGTCCCCATAATAATAAACAGGACCCTCATTCCCAGGGTCCCCAAGTAGCTCCTCCCCCCAGTGACCCCGACTGTACCATTAAAGAGAAGGGGAAGCCCCGTGGCACCTGCAGGGAAAGTCCAATCCTTTGGCTCCTGTGAAAGAAACACTCTGTTCCTCCCTAATCCTCCCTGGAAGCTTTGCCCTTCCAACAAAGTGGAATTTCCAGTTTAAAAGGGAGTCGAAAATTAAACCAGTGCTGGGGGGGGGGGGCTGGGATCTGAGTTGGCTTTTGGTGGAATCCTAATGGGTGGGTTTCATTTGCCTCTGAAAAAAATTGGGCCCCAAAGTTTAGGGCCAACGTAGATATTGAATCTGGAAAAGAGGTGGTGCTTATTTGGAATTGGGCGTGGCCAGACAGACCAGGGCGTAGCCTAAGTGCCCCTATTTTCTTTTTCACATTTTCTTTTATGAGGAAACATTTTACCTACAGGCTTATATCCCCTTTATTAGATAAAGTCAGTTTTTAATGCTTTTTTTGCCCTTTTCATCAGTAAAATATTTTCATTCAGTGGCAATAAAACTCCAGAATTCCTTTATTTATTACAGATGTCTGGCACATTCATAGGTCTGGCTGCTCGTGGGTTAAAGTCTGTACACAGCTGACTCATTACACTAAATAGTCACGAAATAATAAACTCAGTGTCCAACCTGAACTGAAACTCACAATGAGAGAGAGCAGACAGTAACCCTTTCAACACTTTCCTCTTGTCTCTATATATTAGGTACCTATCTAGTGTTACCAATCCCTATTTCTGTAGGGAAATGAGAGAGAGCAGACAGTAACCCTTCCAACACTTTCCTCTTGTCTCTATATATTAGGTACCTATCTAGTGTTACCAATCCCTATTTCTGTAGGGAAATGAGAGAGAGCAGACAGTAACCCTTCCAACACTTTCCTCTTGTCTCTATATATTAGGTACCTATCTAGTGTTACCAATCCCTATTTCTGTAGGGAAATGAGAGAGAGCAGACAGTAACCCTTCCAACACTTTCCTCTTGTCTCTATATATTAGGTACCTATCTAGTGCTACCAATCCCTATTTCTGATGACTCTGCTCATGTACAGTATGTACTTTCAGAACTGTACTGAATGTGACTCAACAAGTGTTTCCATGAATCTTCTAGAGAATTTTCTAAAAATAGTTAGGTTTCACATAAAACACTGGAAAAGTAATTAGTTGGCATACAGATGTGGCCAAGGAAGGAACATTTGGTGCCAAGCTGGTCAGTGTGCTATTGGGTGGAGACTGGAAATGAATAGAAATATTGTAGGTGATTCATACACATCCCAGGGTGTAACATACACAAGTAATCTTCTGCCTGACGTCAAAGTGCACCTGCTCCTATAATATCTATTACTACTCCCACATCCCACTGTTACTATAGGCACCATCTCTCCCTACTATACCTGCTATCCCACAGTCACACTCCCTTCCCAGAGACTATTATCCACTGTTACTATAGGCACCATCTCTCCCTACTATACCTGCTATCCCACAGTCACACTCCCTTCCCAGAGACTATTATCCCACTGTTACTATAGGCACCATCTCTCCCTACTATACCTGCTATCCCACAGTCACACTCCCTTCCCAGAGACTATTATCCACTGTTACTATAGACACCATCTCTCCCTACTATACCTGCTATCCCACAGTCACACTCCCTTCCCAGAGACTATTATCCACTATTACTATAGGCACCATCTCTCCCTACTATACCTGCTATCCCACAGTCACACTCCCTTCCCAGAGACTATTATCCACTGTTACTATAGGCACCATCTCTCCCTACTATACCTGCTATCCCACAGTCACACTCCCTTCCCAGAGACTATTATCCCACTGTTACTATAGGCACCATCTCTCCCTACTATACCTGCTATCCCACAGTCACACTCCCTTCCCAGAGACTATTATCCACTGTTACTATAGACACATCTCTCCCTACTAAACCCACTATCCCACAGTCACACTCCCTTCCCAGAGACTATTATCCACTGTTACTATAGGCACCATCTCTCCCTACTATACTTACTATCCCACAGTCACACTCCCTTCCCAGAGACTATTATCCACTGTTACTATAGACACATCTCTCCCTACTAAACCCACTATCCCACAGTCACACTCCCTTCCCAGAGACTATTATCCACTGTTACTATAGGCACCATCTCTCCCTACTATACCTGCTATCCCACAGTCACACTCCCTTCCCAGAGACTATTATCCACTATTACTATAGGCACCATCTCTCCCTACTATACCTGCTATCCCACAGTCACACTCCCTTCCCAGAGACTATTATCCACTGTTACTATAGACATCATATCTCCCTACTACACCATGAATGTGCCAGAGAATATAGAAATACTTCCAGCTTGTGCTATATGATAAATAAATGTCTGTAGTCACTGTTGGAGGGAGGGATGAGGGAGGAGATATAAGGGAAGTTGTACCTAATGGGGACCCATATGGGATCAATATGTGGAAGGGCAAAGATCACAACAGTTAAAGTCTATAAATCTCACCGAACCTTTGATCAGGATTTCCTAAGATGGGACCAAACAAAACCCATATGGCCATCCAAATTGTTCCTATACTTTAATGACAGTAGAGTGAACACTGGGAGAGGAGTGATGCAGGAAAACTTAGGAGGCTGTTCCTGCTGAATTGTGCTCAGGTGAGAAGAGTTATATCCGTATGTATTACAAATAAACCATGAATACAGGATATAATACAGTATATGTACATAATATAATGTACAGTATAATAAGTACATAATATACATCAGCCGGGCATATAAACTATTTGGAAATAAAACCTTGCACCCGTTGTTCTGCCTGTTAGTAAATAATAGCAAGATGTCATTACCGTTATGTAAGAATAATAACAATAAATAGGGATTTCATATTCATGTTGAGTTTATTAAAAGCAGATATTGTTGGGGGTTAAGGTGGAACAGGATTACTGAGTATTTGGCACAGTCGCATGAATTCCTGTTGCCACGGCAGTAACCACGTGCCGGTGCCAAGATTCCAGCCGTATGTATATTTATACCCATAGAATGAGTGCCGGGAACAACACTGGCCAGTCTCGAACATATCTAACTTCATGTTCTGGGGGAACAAGGAAAAGAATTCGCTGGAGCACCTCCTTGGTTACCCTGGATTCTCATGATGACATCATAGCATGACATCACAGGCATTGTGCCTACATAGTTAGCAGGCCCCCCTGCACAGCTGACTAGGGGGGGAGAGACGTGTGCGTGTCAAGTTGAGAGGAGCAGGGTGTGGGGGAGCCCTTGCCTTGGGGACCCCTAATCTTGGCTTTGAAGAGCACAGAGGGTTCCCAGAAACAGGCATTGGTTGGGAAAGATCAGGGGCAAGTTTGGGGGCAATAGGTAAGACCAGGGCAGAGAGGGGCATGATCTAATTAGAAATTTTGGGGGTGACATAGTTGTAAGGGCCCACCATGCCCACGCTGAGGCTTAAACCCCCTGTTTATTACCCCGCCTGCCCCTCTCTGTGTATTTCTGCTGAATGAAGCTGATTATTCGGCAGCCAATGAAAAGCCACAAAAGGATTTCTAAATGCTAGGGATGCACCGTATCCACTATTTTGGATTCTGGCCGAACCCCCAAACCCTTTGCCGACTACCGACCCGAATCCGATCCCTAATTTGCATAATTTTCCCTCATCGCCCTTAATTTGCATATGCAAATTAGGATTTGGTTCAGCCGGGCAGAAGGATTCGGGCGAATCCAAATTCTGCTGAAAAAGGCTGAATCCTGGCCAAATCCCGAACCGAATCCTGGATTTGGTGCATCCCTACTAAATGCACAGTCTTTCCTCTCGGTTGAATTCACTCTGGGCAGGGGGTGTAGCCGGCTCCCGAAGAAATCCCAACTCATGGGAAAAATACAAATTTCCTACCTGCATTTATTGACTTTTTAGACAAATTCAGCAAAATGGATGTTTTTCAGTCGACTATACCTTTCTGCCGACCCCCCAATAATAACATCAAAGTATAAAGACCCCTTTCCAGTTGCTTGGAGCGACAGTTCTCCCATGGCTCCAGCAGGGGCAGTGCTCGCAGACTAATAGCAGACTAATAGTAGACTGATAGTAGACTAATAGCAGACCAATAGCAGACTAATAGCAGACTAATAGCAGAATAATAGTAGACTAATAGCAGAGTACACTGAGAATCCTGACTTAACACTGGGTGGGGGTTAAGTCATCAGGTAAGAGTTTTGAATCAAGGTGTGGATTCTTAAATTGATACAAACAAACCGGACCCCATAAAACTAGTGGTTATGGTTATCACCTCCCCATCATTCTATAGGTGTCACATGGAGTAATGGGGTGTAATTATAGAAAAAAACAGACCCTGTGAATGCATAGGGGCCCCAGGAGTTATAGGGGCCCAACTGGTCCATTGGTGAACTTTCTGCTGTTCTGGATTTGAGATGAAGAATCCCATATAATGTGGAATAGAGATGCCCATGTATTGCTCTTACCTCTCTGCCACTTGCTGGTGAAGTTGCCCTCTACACAATTATAGAACAGAAGCAAAAGGCACGACTCCAGGATCATCCTTCCTGCGGCTCCGGCTTCTCTCTCTCGGGAATTCTCGGGATTCTCTCCGGGTCTCTGTCCCTCACTGGTCGGGTTCTACCCTCGGCGCTGCCTGTGTTCTGACTTCAGACGAGGTTGTTTCCCTCACTCACATCTGGCCGGAGTCTGGAATGCGGCACGTGAAGCTGCTCCAGTTTCTCTACTGCACATCCCTGTTCCTGGGAAGGACCCCAGTGCTGGGTTTTATTGCTTCTCGGCCTGACCCAGGAGAATGAATTAATGGCTGTGACGGTGCCAAGACTCAGGGTGACCCCCCCCACACACAGAATTTTACATTTATTCAGAATTTCAGCTTTAGCCTGTCAGCTGTACTTACTGGTGCCTGGGTCAGATGCAGAAGTAATTCTGGAACAGATTAAATATATGTGAAATGGGAATGTCCAAATAATGGCCCTTCAGCTGTACAACTCTACTCATAGTGAGGCTTTACTGGTGGCTAGCACTAATATAATATATTTCTGTCTCCATCTTTTTCTTGCTTACCCCCATCTTCTCCTACTGTCTCCATCTCGTTCCACTGTCTCCTCTGTCTTCTGTCTTCAGCTTCTCCTACTGTCTCCATCTTGTTCTACTGTCTCCATCTCATTCTATCTCTATCTTGTTCTACGGTCTACTGTCTCCATCTTCTCCTACTATTTCCATCTAATTTTACTGTCTCCATCTCATTCTACTGTCCCCATATTGCCCTACTGTCTCCATCTTACCCTACTGTCTCTATCTTGCCCTACTGTCTACATCTTGTCCTATTGTCTCCATCTTTACCTTCTGTCTCCATCTTGCCCTACTGTCTTCATCTTCTCCTACTGTCTCCATTTTGTCCTACTGTCTCCATCTTCTCCAATGTCTTCATCTTAACCGACTTACAGCATCTTCTCCTACTCAGGCCCGGATTTGTGGAAAGGCCACCAAGGCCTAGGGCAGCAGGATTTTAGGGGACAGCATGCTGCCCAGTCACACCCACATTGGTTAAAAAAAACTGGGGATCCGCAGGAGATAAAATCTTTTTTTAAATTTCCCATGAGTCAATCCCCATTTCTCCAGTCCCACTGAAAATTTGTACAAATAAAGGGGAGGGGACAGAGGCGACAAACTCCAGTGGGCCTAGGGGTGCCCGCTATGTAAATCCAGCCCTGCTCCTGCTGTCTCCATCTTTTCCTACTTTTGACATCTTGTCCCACTGTCACCATCCTGCCCTTCTGTCTCTATCTTCTCCTACTGTCTCCATTTCTACTGTGTCCATCTTCTCCTGCTGTTTCCATCTTGCCCTACTGTCTCAATCTCGTTCTACTGTCTCCATCTTTTCCTACTGTCTCCATCTTTTCCTTATTTCACCATATTGTCCTACTTTCTTCATCTTTTCCTACTGTCTCCATGTTCTTCTACTGTCTCCATCTTGCCCTACTGTCTGCATCTTTCCCTACTGTCTCCAACTTGCCCTACTGTCTCCATCTTCTCCTATTATCTCTATCTTGTTCTACTGTCTCTATCTCTTCCTACTTTTGCCATCTTGCCCTACTGTCTCCATCTTCTCCTACTGTCTCCATCTCTTCCTGCTGTCTCTATCTTGCCCTACTGTCTCCATCGTGTCCTACTGTCTTCATCTACCATCTGATCCCCATTGTAAGCAGCAGTCCTGTCCTGCTTTATGGCAGCTGAGATTCTAGCTATCTGTATAACAGAACATTCTGTCCCAGTGGCTGCACAGATCCTATCTGATCCCCATTGTAAGCAGCAGTCCTGTCCTGCTTTATGGCAGCTGAGATTCTAGATATCTGTATAACATATAGCTATTAAGCCTCCTCTTCAATCTTGGTGTTTATAGAAGGGACAGTTTTTCTTTAAACATTATTCTTTTAATTTCCTCAAACTGGGCAGAAAGTGAAATGTTGAATTATAAGGAAATTCCTGGGATTGCTGCACATTTCCCTTTTCTCTCTCAGAGACTCAGCAGCTTTATCAGAAACATTCCTCAGTTTGCACTTTCTTGAGAATTTTAATTTTAGTCTTGCTT